>CAJVPS010000252.1:0-29506 GCA_910591765.1 Ambispora leptoticha | reverse complement strand
TAATAATATGAATTAAAAATAGAATTAATAATAAATTAAATTAATTAATATAAATTACTTATTTATCTGATTTAGTAATGATTGACAATTACTGCGCCACATGTTGTGGCTATGCCATTTACTGTGCCGCATCTATTATGCCACACAAATAAGCTAATTGATTACAATATATTAAATTATAACTAATAAACTTTATTTTAATATAAAATAAAAATTATTTCTTAATAAAATTATAAATTTAATATAGAAAGAAAATTTTAATTTTCACTATGTTTTATTAATAAATTTAGTCTTTGAGTTATTATTTTTGGTTATTACTATATAAAATTTAATAAATTATATTTTAATAATTCTTTTATATATTTAATTTTTTTAAAAAATTTATTTATTTTAAAAGTTATAAAAATTCTAATTAGATTTTCTAAATTTTTTTATTAAAATTACTAAAAAATTTAATTTATTAATAAAAAATTAATAAAAAAATTTATCTTTAAAAAAAATTATTTTTAAATATATTATATTTATCTAATTTTTATTTAATTTTTATATTAAATTATAATTAAAATTTTTATAATCTTTTTTTAATATTTATTTTATTATTATTTAAAATTAAATTATTATTAATTAATAAAATAAATATTTATATTATTATTATAAAAATAAAATAAAAATATTTATATATTATATAACTTTATATTAAATAATATATATACAGTGGTAATCAAAAATAATGCAATGCTTAAATTTTTTACTAATTATAATTAGTAAAAAATTTAAGCATTGCATTATTTTTGATTGCCACTGTATATTATTTTTTATTATTTTATTATATATTTTATTTATTATAATTTTATATAAATAGTTTTTTTAAAAAAAAATATTTATATATTATTTTAATAATATATAATATTAATATATTATCTTAATAATATATAAAATATATTATAATTTTAATCTTTCTTTTAATAATAATATAATTTTATTTTTTAATATGAACTTTATAAAAGATAACTTCTAATTCTAATATTATAAAATATTTTTAAATATTATAATTATTAAATCAAAAATTTGTATTTCTTATTTTATAAGTTATTTTCTTTGAAAATTAATTTTTTTTTAAATCAAACTAAAATAATTTAATATATATTTTCTAATAAAAATAAAATTTAATTAAAAAATTTTTATAATAACTTTATAATTAGAATAATTTTTAGAAAATATTTGAAGAAAATATATATTAAACTATATTATAAAATTTAATTTAATATAGAAATAAAAATTATTTCTTAATAAAATTTAATATAAAAGAAAATTTTAATTTTTATTATATTTTATTAATAAAATTAATTTTTTAATATTATAATTATAAGAGTTATCATATTTTATTTATTAATGATAAAGTTTTATATAATTTTTATTAATTATTTTTTATTAATGAATAAAAATTTATTAATTTAGTAAAGTTTTATATAATGAATCACGAAAGAATTCTGACTGCGTGTTATAATACATTTGCAATTCGGCACTTATTTTATCTATATCTTTAATGAGTAAATTTGGATATGACTACAGATTTGGTTCATAATCGAATATTCAAATATAATAACTACCTTTATGTAAATTGAGGAGGTACATGATACGAAGAAAGGATGCTTATAGAAATCTTGTCCACATCGATGTATTATTGAATATACAATTAAATTGCAAAAAATATATTTCTATAAATTTCCTACTACACTAAAATATTGTCTCAATGCATCTGCCAGAGTCTCAGGCAACGCATTAATATCACGCAAGACTACATAATAGTCAAATGGAAAAGTGTCTAAATATTTTTGCATCCTAAGCATCATTCGCCCATCAACTTGACTGTATTTAACATGATTCATGGACATAATAGAATCCTTCTCATTTGGTTTATTGTCCACGATAATGAAGATAACCATAATTTGAGCTTCGGCCGCTTGTCTGACCAACGTTTTAAGACTTGCGTGATCTTCACAAACACCATCAGATATTATGATTTGTAATTGCCAAAGTTCGGTATTTCGTGATGCACCACCATTTGTACCTATATTATTGACTCTTGCGTGTTTCAGTAGGCCTATCGTAGTATCCATTAATGACCTGACGAGTGTTTTATCCTGTTCAAAGGTAAACTGTTGTAGTACTTTTGCACCCGCGTCCGCAGTAAATGGTTGGTCGAAAGGATGCAAGATACGAACATCTTTGCCGAAATTCACAATTGAGATGGCACCCACTTCAAGTTGTGATAAAGCTTTAGAAATTAAAGCAAGAGTTTCGTAGGCAAGTTGTATCGAGTGAGTTTCACACATAGATTTTGAATCGTCAACTGCAATCATTACTTGATACTGTCGTTTACTTGGTTTTGTACGTCGAAGCCAAATTTTGTCTTTTTTAAAGTCACTGGCGATATAGGGAATAATTTTTTTCATGTTGAGCCGTTTTCCCGTTTTGTAATCACCTTTAAGTCGCGTGGCCATTGTCGGTTCGAGAATTAATCGAAGTTGTTCGCAAAGGCCATTTGCAAGATCGTGTGTTAGACTGTCGTATTTTTGCCAGAGGTCTCGAGCCTGAACGACATCACGACCATTTTCACGCCATTCTGATAATTTCATTTCTAGGTGATCTCGCATACTAGCAAATTGTTCTTGAGGAATTGGCGCATGAACTATATTAGACATGTCCATATTTTGAGAAACAGCTTCTTCCTCTTCATGATCATCATTACTTTGATGAGTGCCTGAATCTTTTTTTCTTTTGTTTAGAATAGCTCCTCCCATTCCATCTTCGACCGCGTCCTCAGAATTCTGATACATATCTTCGTCATCATCATCTATTGCGCCAGTTATATCCATTTCTCGAGTTTGATCCTCCGCAGCAGGGCCCATTGTCTGCGTATCGTGTGATGTTTCGTCGTCTTTCAGATATTCAAACATCTTTTGATGATTAATGTAACTTTCTGTTTCTTTTTGCTGTTCTTCATGCTCAGATTCGTGATTCTCAGTAACGGAATTATCTATATCAATAATATTGAGTCGTTTGCGCCATTGTTCCATCGCATCGCCTAAACTACGATGGGGATTAATGTCCTGGATTTTTTCTTCAGCTTTTGGCTTTTTACTTTCACCTTCATTATTAATTTGAGTTGTATTTTGATTACATTCGTTACTTGTAATATCCATTTGTTGATCAGCATCATTTTCCACCGAATTATTAGCATCAAAATCCAGAGTACGACTGTCTTTCTGTGTAGATGATTTTTCGAGATTGTTTGGATATAGATCCAATTTGTCTTTAGGTTTTTCTCGATCATCTTTATTTTCATCTTCGTTATCTTTATTATTAATTTGAGTATTTTGATTACATTCGTTGCTTGTAATATCCATTTGTTGATCAGCATCATTTTGCACAGAATTATTAACATCAAAATCCAGAGTACGATTTTCTTTCTGTGTAGATGATTTTTCAAGATTGTTTGAACATAAATCCAATTTGTCTTTAGGTTTTTCTCGATCATCTTTATCTTCTTGTATTATCTCTTCTTCAATTTGCATATCGTCCGATTCTTTTTCATTAGTATTATTATCGTTATTATTGTCATTACTACTCTGCGTAAAGTCCTCTATAGAATCATCATTAACTTTAGCAGAATCATCGAGCGCACTCTCTGAAGTAATTTCTTCTTGTACATTTTTTTCCGACTCCTTCATCTCTGGTTCATCGATATCCATATTACCTAAGGAATCATCCAGGTTTCCATCCGGAATTTGATCATCTTCTGGCTCATTGAGAATGTCGTCATCTTCGTCCATCTTTAAATCCTCTGGTAGCTCTAGAGTTTCAGCTTCTGGAACTTCAATTAGAGATTGTTCATTTCGTTCATAATTATTGTACTCATCGTCCTGTTCAGATTCATTAAACTCTCTTTCCTGTTCTTCCAAGTTTAAATCCACATCTCGATTCGTTTCTTGTTGCAAGTCTTTTTGTTTCTTTGACACATCATCTTGATCTTCATTGTCTTTAGCAACAATCTCAGTTTCGCCATCCTGATCATTCGTTTGTTCGTGATCAATCGTCTTCCGACTATCATCAGCACTTTCAGCAGAATTATCTCCCCACATCTTTTCATCGACAACATCAGGATCAGTATCATCAAGCTTTCCGATTTGTTCATCTAATTCTAATTCCTGACTTTCATTATCATCATCATTGCCATCCTCACTCATTTCTTGTGTATCAAGATCTTCTAGCTCACCTTCGAAATCTTTTTCCATTTCGATCCCTTTCTCTCCTTCGTCTTTCCTTTTCTCTGATTTTTCATGATTATCAATGCCATCTTGGGTACCCAATACTTGTTCTTCATCCTCAATCTCTTCACTCACGTCTTTACTTCCTTCACCTTCTCCAATCCCGGTGCCTTGGACTCCGTCTTGAGCTGCACCTTCACAAGCTTCGCCCTCCTGAGCTGGCATACAAAAACCTTTCGTAAAGATTGTAGTGAATGAATTTATCAACACGTATGCAAGTTTGCATATTGATTTGTGATAAATGAAAAATTGTGATAGATAGTATTGTATAAGTAAAATGTATTGTTTTATGAATGGAAATATTCGTTGAATCAGAAAAGTCAGTAAATGTCGATTTTTTTTGGTATTGATATGGTGGCTGTCAACTATTATAGATAGTTTTTCGTGAATTGCATCGCAGCTATCTATAAAGGCGTTGAGATTCAACTGGGTTATTGTTTTGACGAATGTTTGATGCTCAGATCGAATAAACTGATCAGGCATTTCATCAATTATTTGTGCACTATTTTCATCATTGATATTATTTTTATTTAATGTTTGATTCTCTTGTCTTGTTGCTTTTTTGACTTTTTCCATTTTCAAGAGATTTTGAACCGATAAAAGCACAGCATCAATTAAATCGTTGGTCTTTTGACAAAGATCCAAGATTAAATAAGAATTCTCATCAAAATTTTCATCATCAAGTAAAACTGCATCATTCGAGTGATGATTTCCGCTCTTATACGAGCTGATACAGCTAACAATCGATAAGAGGAAGTGCCGCGATTGAGGAATACGATGGCACAAATTCTCGACGAAATCGTAAAGTAAGTTTATTGTTTCCATATTATTTTGAATTTTGATGATTATATCTTCAGTAATGAAAGCTTTGTGTCCATTGGTGAAAGATGGATTTAATATGACCTGATTATAAATCACGAGAATGTCTTCTCTAACTTTAATGATCTGATCAAGCCAATTTGACAATCGACTCTGATGTTGAGAATCAACTAATCCCACGTCATCCTCACTGTCAGCAAGTTCTTTTTGAATATTAAGAATCAAACAGGTATAAGATAACAAGTTAACCAAATCATCCAAGAATTCTTTGTGTGCACAAAATGCTTTTTCGTCGATTGTATTCAAAGATATAAACAGCTTGGACTCATCATTATTGTTGAATGTGGCATGATACAAGGTATAAATTCTTTCGAACTGAGATTCTGATCCAAAAATATAACTAAATTTTTGTTCGATTTGATGTAACGTCAGTCTTTCCAAAATAATCAAGTGTAAAAAATCTTCAGTGAAACTAAGACCTTTCTGGATCTCTAGAGAGGTCAAATCATGAGACGGATTATTTGCCACATATCGTAGATGCGTCATTCGAGCCACAATTCGATAATAATAATCATCAGCTTTTCTCAAAGATTCAATAGAATCCTGAATTTCTTGATGAACAATGGCAGTAGTTGTGATTGTTGATTTCCATCTTTTTGATTCCATGATCTTTTCAAAATTTAATCGTGGAAGTTGAAGCAAATAACCAACCAAATTTTGTTGCTGTTCAACGCGTTTATTTTTAATGAAAGGATTGAGACCAAGTCTTTTCAGCTCTTTTAAAAGATCAACCAAAGCTTTCTTTTTGATCATCTTCAGAGCCTTCACTGAACTTTGATTTTCATCATTCATTAGAGCCGGCGTCTCCTCTTGAAGTGATTTAATTCGTAAAATAATTTGTGTCGCAAATTTATCGAGAGTTCCTTGACAAGATGGACGTTTTACAAATATATCATTGATGCAATAAGAATAAAGTTTCTCAAGAGTTTGATTAACATTTGTAAATCTTTCAGGTGTTGCTGAAACGCGTTTACTATCCAACCGACTTAACAATTCCTGAATCTGTGGAGGTGGTTGGTCAACAGGCAAGAGGTTAGAAACCCAATTTTCTTGATCGGAAGAGAATTCTGGAGATTTTATTATCGAGATGGTATTGTCGGATGACGAACTAGATTGATATGTGACGATAATTTCGGTAATAGGTTTATCCAAAACTTGCTTATACTTTCGAATGCATTTACTTAGATGTCGATGGGTCTTTTCTGCACTCTTTTTCAATGCGTAAATGTTGACATCTTTCCAACTTGCGAGTTTGACAAAGTCTTTTAGATCTTTTTCGATTGGCTTACGCATTTCTTCCAAGCTTTTACCATGTTGAGTTAAAAATTGTGAATAATATTTGTAGACATTATACAAGGCGTCGGCTGCTTGATTATAGTAACTCGAAATGGTAGTTGCTGCTTCTTGATCATCTCTCTTCTGTAACGCTTTTTGGAATTCAATATTTACACACAAGTGTAAATAAAAAGAATGAATTAAATCAAGTCGAGCCTGGAAATCTCCCAATTTCGAAGACTGTAAAAACTGATCAAGCGTCTCAACAATTTGCGTAATATGCTTTGTAATCTCTTCTTTCGCAAAAACTTGACATTCGAATCTACCAATTGCGGGAGAAACAACACAATTGTAAAGATGAAACCACCATTGATATACAGATTCAGCATAATATTTATCTTGAGCAGCCAACAAATTTGGCCAGCAATTCAACTCTAATTGTCGCCAAGCAATAATAAGACTGGTAATTTGATCGAGTTGAATTTGAAGCGAGACTCGACTACTCGCGTAAGCTTCCCATTCTGCGGATTTTTGTAAGAGCAGTTCAAGACCTGTCAAGAATTTGGCAATTGGTGAATTCAAAACAAAACTTTGGATTCGTATGCTGATCTCGTAAAGTTGTAGTAGGACGGCATGGTCCGGCCATTCTTCAAGTAAATTTTTTATTCTTGTTTGAAATTCTGATAGGATGGGATTTATTTTTTTTGCTTCATTTAAATTTGGATCTCGATAGAAATCATAAACCCGTTCATTCTTATTGTTAATGTAGTTATCGAATACCATCTGAAAATCTTGTTGGTTACCATTCGATAACCAGTCTTTAAGAATGAATGTGCCGAGCATTTGCGTTGATTGCATCTCAAAGTCCAAATTCTCAGGGAAAAGTCTATGCGATAAGGTGAAAATATCTCTTGCCATCCTGAAGGTGGACCAAAATATACTTTTCGATAAGTTCATTCGATCGGAATTATCTATAGTGGCATTAAACCGCGTCTGAGAAGAGGAAGAGGATGAAGAAGAAATAAATGTATATGCAGGATAACAGTCCTTATTAAATTTCTTAAAAATAGACCCTATCTGAATAATGATCTCATTATTGACAATCATTATTTCTTCGTCATCATATTCCAATGATTCGCTATTAGAATTTTCTTCATCATCATTATCAGCATTTTCACTTTCTTGAAACTCACGATATTCTCTATTGAAATCAGGAAACAATTTTTTGACCTCATACTCGATAATTGAATGGTCATCATCGTCTCTAAAAATAGCGGACTGAGTTTTAGCCTTTTGCTTATATAATTTTTCAGTCTCTTCTGTTTTTTTACGTTGACAATCTTGCGCAGCAGAATACACGCTCGCAATTTCAGAATACAATTTGTCAATAATTTCCAAATCTTTGTCAACGAAAAACTGTCCACGCGAAACCACACGATAATATACACATTTGAGAACGGTGATGAGGTATTGAAGATATTGTTCAGAGTTCATTGGGGAAGAATAATTTTGAAATATTAATCGTTTTAGACGAGTCATTGTTTCTTGCGAACAGAGTTTTTCGATGGAATGATTGAAAATTTTTGTGGAGTTGCTCATAGTTCTTGAAATCTTTAATAAGGCCATCAGAATAGAATACACGAAATTTGTGTTATTTTTCTCATTGTGATGAAGATTGTTATCGTGACCATCGTGAACATTTGAAAAAATGCTCGAGTGTGCAGCGATTACTCGTACTCCGTATTTCAACTGATAGATTGAGGTAATTAATGGATGTGTGATATCTCGGAAAAGGGGAAAATTTTTCGAAAGTCGATTGATAAACTGAAAAGTTTTACTTTGGAATAAAGCTTCTCGTTGATATATCGATAAATCATTGTTGTAGATTGGTTTCTCGAGGTTCATTAAAAGCTCATCCATGTGTCTCACGTCAATCACATTATCACATAGATAACGGATATCCTTGAACAGGTCGATAAGTACATGATCAGATTGTTTTGGTCGTAATGTCATGTTTATTTCAGCCAATTTCAACTCTTGAGCGACATTCTCCAATTCTTTTCTTCGATTATCGACAATAGAATTTGTTGATTCTCCAGTGAGGTATTGTTGTATGTTTTCACGAACTTGAATCTCAGTTTCTAAGTTAAGCCGTTTATTGTCGAGAAATTCGTGGGTTAAACGAGATTCTGAGGTTGGATCGACCGGATAATTTGGAATGTATAAAGCAATAAAGCCGAGAGACAATAGTGTCCACGATTTTCCCATGAGAATATTCAAGTTATTATCTGTATTGACTGTAACTTCATCTATCTGGGGAGAAATTTCTTCAATTATCTGTTGAATTAATTGAATAGCTGGGATAAAATACGAATTTATTATTTCGTGGAATTTCGAATCAACGCCATTAGTTTCTTTGAGAATTTTTTCTGTCATTTGAAGCGATGGTAAAGTAACTGGTGACATTTCAACCAATAATGAATGCATATAATTGATGTATTTATCGTCGTCATTAACGTGATGGATTATATTATTGCTGTTTATTTTAGGAAACAATGTTGGTACTGTGCTACGCGTCAAATTATCAAGCGACTCAGATAGATTGTGAAATGTCTCGGCATCAAATTTTTCACGATGCGTTAATAAAATCTTCATAATAAACAATGGAATTATTATTAATAATGTCATGTTTGAGGAAATCTGATAATATCTTTTGAATTTATTATTATTCTTCTTACCTGAACTAACTGAAAAATTAAACAAGAGAGATCAATTTGGCATTTATTAATGTAGCAAGGCATTTCAGCTACGACCTGTTTCGCAAATTCATTGAGAAGAGAAAAATTCTCTCCATAGGATCCAATCGACATTTGTTCCAAGGAATTACTGATCATGAGTTAATGATTTTTCGTTAACGTTGCGAAATAAATAAAAAAGAACAGCTCAATAATTAACCAATATAGTGAATCAACGATGATACTCACGTGTAATTAAAATAGCAGCCAGTAAACACACTTTGAAATAGCCGCGAAGGACCCTGTGTTTTTTGGATATACTATATTGTTATTTATTAAAAATTATAAATCATTAATATTAAATATTTCCAATCAATGACCAATGAAAACTAATCTTCTTACATCGTTATTGATAAAATCGATCGACGATGATGACGATGAAAAACTTCTATCTCCATTTTCCACCGAGAAATACTCGTTGAAACTAGTTTGCCATAATCGAGCTTGCCATCCACAAAGTATTTCTTGAACAATGTTAGTGTATATAAATGAGGCATTTTCGCTCGATACTATATTACAAAAATAAATAAGTATTTATATATATTATATATGCATAATTTAAAAAAAAATTTACCGTTTGAATCTCGGCCATAAATCCACAGTAATCGTTGATGAGGAACGAAATCTAGCGGAGATCTCGTGGACTTTTGTATTGAGAATTCGAGAAGCTTGTTAAGTTCCTCAAGTATCGGGTATAATTTATCCTGAACCGTCCAAGAAAAAATTTGATTTACATTTTGTTATTATGGCGATTGCTTACATTAATGAGTATGCATGAGATAGAGCAATAAAGAATATAAAAAAAGGAATAGCAAATAAAAACCTTATCAAGCTTTGGATCTTCAAATGATCCAAGAAATTGAAGTTTGGCGAGTATGTGCATCTCTTTCACAACACTCATGAAATCAAAAATGGAATAAAGGTGCTGTTTTTGTTTTAGCAACTGCTGTTGTTGCTCGTGTGTTTTAATGACATTTATTAATGATGATGAGGCTTTTAGTTGTTTTTCTATTTGGTTGCGTATATGCTATTTTGAATAATGATAATCAATTGTTAATGTATGTAACATAAAAATTAGCATATTTTATATCACTTACAGATGGAGTTTTTTGAATGGAAACAAATAATTTACGCGATTCAGGAACTGAATGATAATTCTCGTCAATGAAATATAAAGTGACAATAGCGTCAATCAACATTTTTTTCGAATCTAAAAACACGCCGGCCATATTCGACATCATTAATTTTGGATCATCTATGAGTAATAAAAGCATATACGCGTAAGAAATATAGAATAGAAGAATTAAATCAAATAAAACAAACAGATTGTCCAATCAACCTTGTTTATTCTCATCATAAAAATCAAACAAATCCACGCCAACACCACGCAATTCTTGTTCCAAATCATAAAACTCCATCTTAGACATCATGACCGGATGAAATCTTTTCCACAGCAAATTTGTCGATATTCCCGTGTTCACATTAACCTCTTTTCGTAGCGTATCTACCAGGTCCAAAAGTGGAAGAACTGATTTCTCACCATCACCGCCAAATGTTTGAAGCAAGTCTTTGGAGAGTTGGTACATAAAGTCGAGGCAGTTTTTAATATTTCCGAGATTAAGTTTGGTAGTGGAAGTACATTGTCGCCAAAAGAATTCATGATAGTCCAAGAATTTGTGGATGAATAAAAACATCTGGAAAACAAACCAAATTGACTATTTAAATAAATATTATATAGAATATAATTACTATATAAAATTATCAAATTACCTCAGTGTTATAAAAGCCTCCGTTCTCCAGCAAATCACCTATCAATCTTCTAGACCCCTCAAAAAATGGGTAAATAGCAACCATCACTGGGTGTTCTAATTTCTTTTCATTACTATTATAATTCACTGGTAATTGCTGTTGTTGTTTCTCAATTTGATACATATAGGATTGTTGAACTATAGACAATCGCGAGGTATTTTGACGAGCTGCATGCTGATAATTGATATTCTCAATATATTCGTCACGTTTTACGCGTGTTAATAGTTCAAGTTCTTTAATTTTAATCAAATACATATTCCACAGTGTACGGATTCTTTCGTTATTTTCCATCCCGTTAACAAATACTTTTACCAGATCCGGATTATTTGTTATGTCAAGTGGCTAGATATATATTTTGATATATGAAATAGTTTAATTATTTAAAACAATATTGCGAAAATAATAAATAAGCCAGAATTTCACCTGATTTGCAATAAATCTCTCGTCCAAGTTTACTATTTTGGCTAACTGACGTTTGTGCTCGGCAATTTGTGCAGCCACAGGGTGTTGAAATAGATTCTCAAGTAGGAAATGGTGCATCTTTATAAAACCACATTCTGGCACAATATTAGATTTCATATTTGATGATAAATAATTTAACAAACGTGTGCACATATTATAGTCTTTTGTAGATATATTTTCCAGGAGATGTTGACTCGCAAAATGCCCAATCATATTACTATCAAAGTTATCATTAATACCAAGATGATGTTTCTGCACTAAACAATAAAGATACGCGCCATGAAGTAAGATCCTTCCAATAGTTGATTCTTCTCTGAATATATTTCCGCCAATAAATAAGGGACAATTGGTAGAAGACAACGAATTGATCAAAGTTGCCTCCTTAGATAACACCTGGTCTATATCGAATTTTTCAAGATGAACATAATCTTTTTCATATTCCAATGAATCATAAATTTGTTTTAAAGTGTTCTGTAAAGCAGGTTTCAATCCATCGCCGCGTTGCAATCTCTCGAGCATAATTTGAACAAATTTCAAATAATTTCTTGGACTAAGATTTTTTGAGATACTTTCCATTTCTTTATGAATTGCTCCAACGAGCAATGGTAATTTTTCTCCACGAAAACCAATTCCGTTAGTCAGTTTAATCAAATCTCGTGGATTTTTTGACCAATCAGCATTCAACAAAGATACTTCAACCCCACGATTCCGCATGGCGCGTGATAATTCACCATTTCGTGGATCAACAGTCATGAATAATCTAAAATTTTTGTGTGGTCGTATGATTTTCAGGTTGCCGTTATCATCCACTTGCCCTCGTTCATTCAATAACAAAAACCCGTTGGGTTCTATTACGGGATTCAAGCGATCTAGTACGGATGGATTGCAAAGATTCGCATTATCGATTAGAAGCCAATGGCCATTTTCTAGAGCATTGATTAACACTCCGTCAATCCATTCAAAGCGTCCAGAAACTGACTCATTTTCTAATTGTTTCAACGTCATTATTCTTTGAGATACTTTTGAATAATATGAATTGAATTCGAATAATTCGAAATTTGCTATACTCTGACCAACAATTTCGAGAATTCGATCGATTATCCCAAAATCAATAGTCTGTCTTTGATCCGAACTTAATTTATATTGATTTTCTAAGGTGAATAATAAATCATTCAGTTGACCGATAGTATGTAAAACCTGTTGTTTTTGCCCATCCATAGTCATTGAAAAAGGCGACGACACGGATTCTCTTAGTAATAATAAACTTTTAATAAGTTTATATGACAATTCATTTAATTCTTCTAAAAAAGAACGACGATGCCTTGCCAAATCCAATTGTTCAAATCCGCCCAATAATTCAATAGTATCCACGCCACTATTCATTGCATATTCTTCCAATTGGTTATCGGTTAATTGAGCCAGTAATCGAATCATGGATGTCTTGCCGGAAGCTTCAGGACCATTCAAGATAACCATCCAATTCATCTCTACACACTTCATGATTGCCTGTAAAGGTCGTAAATCTGATTGCAGTAAATGCAATTGATGTTCTAAACTTTTGCTATTCATACGAGAAATTTTTCTTGGAAGAATAGAATTTCCGATTTGCAGGTAATTGATATCAATATGAAAACTAGGTTGTTTTGGTTGTTCGTATTTTTCCAAGTCAAAAATTTGATTGTATAATGAAATAACATGGTCTCTGTCTTCAGCGGTTCTCATTCTTTGCAAATAAAGTAAATCCAAGTAATTGCTAGGTTTAGCTTTAAAATCCAATCCAGAATCTTTTCGCATAAGCTCTAACCAGCGAATTACGTCACGAAGATTAAACTCCCAAGGACTTCCTCGATGAGCAAACTCACAAGAAATCATAGTACTTTCATAGATACGTGTATTGAACTCTATCATTCGAGACAGGGCTGACAAATCAATTTCAGAGAATAAACTTTGTGATATATAGATCATGTCTTCTTTCGTGAGCTGTTCGAGGTAAACCTTGATGAATCGATTAACGAATGATTTTGGTAACCCTTTTCGTCCACCTCCTTGTTGAAATGGGTTTTGAGCACCAAATACTCGAAATTCGTTAGCACAGCTAAATTCCCGGTCTAGTTCGGGTATATAGACTGAACCACGATGGTCTAAACAAGAATTTAGACCTTCAAGTACTGATTGCGATGCAAGATTCAATTCATCCAGTAATACCCAATCTCCAGCTCGCATCGCCTGCAAAAAGGGAGCATCTCGCCATGCAAATTCACCGCCATGGCCTCCTTCAACTGGCAAATCAGAACCAAATAGATCCATTAAATCCGTTTGCTCTGAAAGGTTAATGCGGATAAGTCGATGACCAGATGAAGCTGCCAAAGCTGAAATTAAGCTAGTTTTCCCAACCCCTGGACTACCCTCAAGTAAAATTGGCTTTTTGAGTAGCATTGCACGCAGCACTCGAAAAACATTGTCAAATGTTGTTGGAGCTTGCAACTGAAACTTAACCGTATCGTAATCACTACTTAAAGAACCTCTTTCAATATAAAAAGGGTTAATGCCAAAATGGGTCGAAGTTGAAATAATTTGATTTTCAAAGTTATCTACAATTTCACCATCATCTTCCACAAGTTGTGATAACTTTTTGATGCATTTATCACGAAATTCTTTATATAATACATCTGAAACTGCTAAATCTGATCCAATTCTATCCAACAACACCAAACATCCACCTTGTTTAAACGCGACGGATGGTTTGAATTTTTCATTCAAAGTGGTAATATTCATAAAAGAAACCCAAGTCAAAATATCCCTTAAACTCAATATTTCCCGGGTCTTTACAACGGACTGAGAATAATACCATTCAATAAACGTGAGGATACGTTCTCCGTATCTAAGTAAACTTGAATTATTGAATTGTGTGGTAATAATTTTCAATAAATCCTCGCGGTCAGTTACGGGAGGAACCCATATTTCAGTGAACCGATTTCTTAAAGCGGGTGATAATTCTTTCTTGCCGTAATCACCTCCAGGATTCATCGTAGCAAGAAATTGAAATTCATCATGAGCATTTAATTCTTCGACGTATAGACCACCTTTTTCTGGTAATACGAGTAATCGATTCGATTCGAGCACACTATTTAATCGCTCTACTACTGAATCATCCGCTAAAGAAATCTCATCCAATAGAAAGAATTCGCCTTTTCTCATGGCTTTAATCAATGCTCCGTCATACCACTGAAATAATGCTCGGGCTTGTTGACATCTTGTTTGTAGTGACGATATAGTTTCATTATGATTATGCTGCATAACTTTATTCCCTTTTATGCCATTTTCAAACAAAAAGATTAACTGATCTAATTCTGTATCATTTGTACTATTTTCTTCTGACAACAGATGCGTTCTCAGAAATGCAATTAAATCATTTTTGAGTTCTGCATTAGAATTCGCTTTATTTCTCACGGGCCTCTGACCCCCAAGTAAATCCGAAGTTTCAGTATTTTGATGGCAATTTACAATGTGTATCGCCTTATTTTTCGCTTGCGCAATCATTTGACATACCGTCGTTTTGCCACATCCGGTTTCGCCAATTAACAAAACAGGCTCATTGAATCTTAGACAATGAGACACAAGTGTGAATAATCTCTTCATTGATTTCGTCCATACTATATCATTTTTACCAAGTTGTCTGATCGAGTTCAAGTATTGTTGATATTCATTCAGATTAGTACAATCATATAATAATTCCTCATTAATCTTTACTTTCATGACTGTTTCTAAAACATTTTTAACAAGAAGTTTCTCGTCTGGCTTTCGTATTCTTTCAGCTAATAACATATAACCGTGTTCAGCTAGTTCCTGATAACCGACAGCGCCTCTTTCAGCCCAGCGAAATAAATCTCTTAAAGTAATATAGCCATGCTTTTGTTCGAAAATCCTTGTTCCTTGTCGCTTCTCCATCAATTGTTTATATACTTGAACAAGTTTTTTACCATATGAAGGAGCGATTCTACATCTCTCTGAAAGAATAGTTTCCAATTCCTCATCGGGTATATCATCGAAATGAAGTTCCAGAAATCGATTACGAAACGCACGCGACAAAACTTTTCGTCCACCATATAATCCCGGAGGATTTTGTGTAGCGAATAACATAAAATCTTTGTGAGGTTCAATAATTTGCTGAGTCTCTGGAATCATTAGTTCCCTGTTGTCGTCGAGAAGTCTGTTTAACGCTTCAAGAACGTCCGAAGGGGCTAAATTTAATTCATCGAGAACTATCCAATATCCATTCTTTAGCGCTTCAACTAGAACACCTTCTTGAAATTCTAATTTTCCTTCACTATTGGAAACATAAGTTCCGAGATACTCTTGCAAGTCTGTATGTTCATGATTATTTATCCGTACAAATCGATGACCGGTTCTTTTCGCCAAATATTCAATCATACTAGTTTTCCCAGCAGAAGTTGGTCCTTGAATTAATACCGGAAATTTTTTACTGCTAATCACTCTTGCCAGGCTATTTAATTTTTCTTTTACTGATTTTGTCAATATATAATGTGGCATTTCTTCAATTGGATAACTTCCACGTTCAAGCCAAAAATATCCAAATTGAATATATTTTCCATTTAGATCGTTGGGAGGTTCACGCGGAATTCGAGAAATCAATTCATGTGGATTTTTAACTCCCCTTAGTAAGAATTTTTCAATCAACCCACGCATAATTATTTCACTTTCTTGATTCAATTGTGTCAAAAAGGTCATACAGAATCCTTCATAGATTGAACGTCGAAATCCATAAATTGGCATGATTTGTTTGACGTAGATTAAAGCACGAGCAAGCGTTCTCATGCTAAAATGTGGTCGTTGGTTAGCACCATCCGCAAGTTTGTGCTCCGTTAATAAATTTTTAGCTGTCAAATAAAATTCGATAATATCCATAGGAGCATGTTCATCACCATGTAAGCATCCCATGAGATATTGTTTAACAAATGCAAGTAAATCCTCTTGATTTGTATCAGGAGGGTGGACGTAAAATTCAGTAAAACGATTACGTAAAGCAGGTGGTAAATCTCGTTTTCCCACATCAGTTGCAGGATTCATACAAGCGAATATCCGAAAATTAGGATGACGCTTTATCACTTCAGTATCCCCTTTTTCCGTTAATAAGATTGAACCTTGAGAGTCCTGTAACAATCCGCTGAGACATTCAAGTGTTTCTGTTGATGCCAAATTAATCTCATCCAATAGAATCCAATCGCCGTTAATGACAGCCTTGACCAATGTTCCTTCAACAAAATTAAACATTAATTTTCCTCGAATCTGTGTATGCTGGTATTGAAATTTATTCACCGAATCAGCGAGATTTTTCCATCGTTGTCTTAATTCTGGACTCGCTGACTTCGAAGATTTATTGTTGCTATTCTCTTCCCGATCAAATTCATTATTAAATCGTTTCTCAGCCATTTCAACAGCCTGCATTAATAAGGTAGCAAATTTCTCAAATTTTCTTGTGACATACATTTTTCTCACCATATCCAAAAATTTTGGATTTCGTTTAATAGAGAATGTTCTTTCAAAAAGAACATCAAATTCTTCCTTTAAGGGTGTCGCAAGAACTTTGGCATCGACCGGTTTAAATCCTCCGAGTAAATCACTACTATCACTTTGTTGTGATAGGTTAACCACCACGAGATTTTGCTGCAATAAATCAGCTAAATGTTGTATTACGGTAGTTTTACCTGTGCCCGTTTCACCCACCAAAAGAATTGGTTCACATAAATACACGCATACTGCTATTTTTTCAAGTAATCTTAATGCGTGTGATGTGTTTGCAAAAATTGTCCTTTTTCCTTTTTTTGATTTTGATAATAGTAATTGATTCTTTTTATTATTATTGCCAAAAGGTTTTAAATTTGCACGACCAATTGTAATCAGGTATTTACTGATATCCAATGTTGGAATATACGCGTTCACATATGAATGTATACGCTCTTTTGGTATCAGTAATGCCTCACCGACATATTCTAATGCTTTTATCCAATCTTCATAGTCAGAAATCATTCCACAGAAGCAATCTGCCGCTTCACTGAAAAGATCCTCACGGGTTTTTTGATCAAGTCCTTCGGACGTGATAAGTTCTGACCTGTTTCCTATTAAGATGCTAATTCTATAGCACCATTTCATTAAATCACGCGTTGAAATAAACCTAATAGCCGACGATGATCTCATTCCAGAAGAATTAAACTTTTCGTATAATAAAGTGATAGATTTAAACACGTGTATTATACTGGACGATAATTCTTGTAAATTAGGGAATCGAATATTAATTATATGAACTAATTCCTCAAAATCAAGATTATCGATTTTCATTTTTGTCCAGAGATTATAACCCATAATATTGTTGCTATTGCTATTAGAATATTTTATCGATCGACTATCCTTTTCGTATAGATTGGATTTCTCTGGCAGCAAACTTTTAGTGGCGAATATTTGAAAACCTTCTTTTGCCTTGATTACTTCGCCTCTGCTAGGAATAAAAAGTTGACGTGTTTCTAGTAATGGAATTAACACTGAAATGACTTCAGATGGGGCGAGATCGATATCTTCTATTAGAATCCATCGACCCTCGCGTACTGCTGTCGTTAATACGCCCGGCTGCCATCTGAAAGAAGCCGGCGTAGACGTAGAAACATAGGTGCCAAGTAATATTTTTGAGTCAGTTTGGTCTCCAATATGTATTCGAAGAAGGGCTGAAATCAAATAAATGTTATATATTAATTGAATAAGTAAATGAAGTAAACAAAATATTTAATTATATACTTTCGGCTCTATTTGTTGCATTAGCAATTTCTTCTACTAATGCAGTTTTTCCTGAACCTATTATTCCTTCAAGCAAAACAGGAGCACCAATAGAAATAGCTAAAGCGATTGAATTGATATTACGCTGCGTAGTCTTTGTCATAACAAGTCTTTGTAATTCCTTTGATGAATTATTAACAGACGACGCGTTATTATGATGAAACTTTGGGAGTAAAACTCCACAAAGATTAATGATATTTGAAGATAAATTAGATTCCATAAAGAATCGATATTTATTATCTTTTTGTAGATCTTCTTGATGATTAAATTCATTATTAAATAAAGATAATTGCGCCGATGCAATATTTTCTTGTTCTATTAATCTTTTTTCAAAAAGAAATAATCGCATTAATATAAAACACGAACGCTAACACAAATATCTTATTGAATTATATAATAACAAGCGATGAGTAAACGCACGTCAACATTCCAAGATCTAACATTCGTCCGTTTTCCCATTCCACTAACATTTTTTCGTTATTTTCCGAATCTTCAACCCATCGTTCAAAAGCTTGATGCCTTTGACTATCACTCATATTAAGTACATGACTTAGACAACATATCGTCAGATATCGAATCGAAAGATTTGAATGAGATAATAATTTATATAGAGGCGACCAATCCCATAATTGTGAAAACGTGTCCTTTGAAAAATTTAATAGCCGAAAGGAAGTTATTAAAAGATCTTGCAGGTATTTTGTGGATGTTCCACTCTGTAAATAAATATAAGTTAGATCGTTTTTTTTTTTAGTGAAAATAATGATATAATAGGTTATAGAGACTTTAATATTTGATTCGTAGAAATTAAACCTCTCAAATAATGATGGTGAACACGTAAAGAAAGAAACTGCCAAACTGTTATCAGATAGTAAATATTAGTTATAATTATCATCCACGTCCTCATAATATCTACGCGTTATAAGCGACAAAACCTTACCTTTTTAATTGAGGCGCAATCGGTAATAAAAGACCAAAGGAATGTGCGACGCATTCAACTCTAGACATTAAACTATTATCATTTGCAGGGTCAAACGAAGCATCGAATATTTCGGCACTTTTATTATGAATACTATTGTAATTATTTTGTGGTAGTAATAGCCATCTCGCAACCAAATCAATTAATAATGGTCGAAAGAAATTTGCGATATGAAAGGTAAGAGCAGGAATCAGTAATAATTCTGAAATGCAGCAAAATAACGATGATATCAAATATCCATTTTTATTATTATCCTCTTCATTATCATTTTTAAAATAGGATATAAATTCTGTTAATATTTTTTGTTGCTGAATATTAATAATAGGCTGCAGTGGATTTTTTGTTTGGATTTCATTGATTTTAGATATTAGCTTCTCTGTTGAAGTAATTAAGTTTGTGGATAATGGGTCAAAAATGCCGGATTCCAGTTTTTGGTCAAATTGCTGGTATATTTCATTGTTATTGAGTGCCTCTGTGTTTTCTGAAAAATTATACTTGAGTGAGCTTATTTTGGTTTCCATTTTTCGAATTCGTATCTAATTTGTGCGAGTAATTCAAAGGTGCCCTTTCTACTACCACCACTTTTAAAAATTCGAAATTCTGTAAATCAGGCAAAAAATAATGAAAATTTTAAATCATGAGTCATAATATCTAAGAAAAAAATAGTTTGCCTATCGTAAATTTTTAAGCGACGAAAATGAAAGAAGGCGGTAGCCAGCACAAGTTTAAGTCTTTCTTGACGCGAATCGACAACATTGACATCAATGTAAGAAAACTTGGTAAACGAAAAACGGAGAAGCTGGAGTCCGAGGTATTTAAATTCGGATTTATTGAAGAATACTTTCTGTACGCAGACTACTTAAAGATTTTATTTTCGCGATAATAATAGGAGGTCACCTCCTTCTTCAAAGAATCCTTAGAGTCCTGGCGCGAGTTGAACCTAACTGCAAACTTTTGTGCTTTTGTTCGAGAAGTTTACGCCTTAAGCGAAACGTTAGTGCAAGTCGTACATCATGCTGAAGAAATTGTGATGCTTTTGGAAAAACACCTCCAGATTGAAAATAGTATGGCTATTGAGCCATTGCTCGAGTATGTAAATTGTCCGTTATGTTATTGTTATTGTTGGATAATTAGTAGAAAAGTGATGTAATTTTGATGTATAGTTTGACAGTAAATTTAGCGAAAGATCTCGGCGAGGATTTTTATCCTTATTATGAAAATGTTCTTACTGTTGTGCTTCATTTGGCGAAACAACGAGATGCTGACATTCTTGAGGTATTTATGCGTTTGATAATGTAAATAAAACAGCTCGAGTTTTGCTATTCCCATTCTTCAATTAATCAACAGTAATTAATGAAACATAATTCTAAATGTTTTTAAATAGTGGACATTCAATTGTGTCGCTTACTTGTTCAAGATTCTCGTAAAACCAATAACGAAGGACTTAAAGACCACTTACAAGTATGTTAACATAACATTTAGTAAGGCCGCCATATTAATTCAATATCAATGAATATATTATACGATTTTACTCTATTTCGTATTTATAAACATAGTTTACTAGCACCATTGCTTGGCGAAGTGCATTATGAGGTGTTTATAAGGAAATTCTCGGCACAGGCGTTCTCATTCCTATTAAGAAAAGTGAGTGGATCTGACCTTGAGGATTTCGTTCAATACATGTTTCAGTCCTTGAAAGACCAGCCGACCCAAGAGTATTATGAGGGTCTTAGTATGCTATATAATGAGACTATAAAGGTAAAGAAATTCAAACTTCAAGCACATAAGATATTGATTAGGAATATTAATTATGATTGATGCATCTTTTCAATCACGTTTCATCAAAAATAGACAGTCAATACACGTCTTCATTCAAAAGCCGTAACCATGATCCAAACATTGTTATCTGTGCTGTATAGAGAGTTAAATCTCACTAACTATAAGCATAATGATACGTTCGATTTCGAAGCAAACCTGACTTTTCGCGTTCTAAAAAACACAATAATCTCATTAATTCATTACACAATTGCCGAGTACTTTACACCCGTGTTGGAGTGCTTTCTGGTAGAATTACAGACGCAGGCGAATTATTTACGATCAAAGAACAATCAAGCGGACATGGCACGAATAATTGTCAATTTATCAATGTGTTTTGTGTGTATTACTACGAAGCAGGGATCATGTGTTTCGGATATAGAACGCATATTCTGCGTAACTCGGAATCTCGCGCCTTATCTAATAATAAAGAATGAATCAGATCAATCGAATGGTGTCGCGAAAACGGCTCAACATCAAATCGTAAAACTTAGTCTTTCTTTACTTTTATGTGCTGATGAAAGTACAGTAAAAGTATCCGGGAAAAAATTGATTAATCAAATATTTGAATGTAAAGATGCGGATGACGTACTATTCTTCTCTTTGATGCTCTCAAAGCTCAACTTTGATCAATACTCATCTCTTGTTATCCCGAACATTATTAAATTCTGCGCAAAGTATTGGAAAAGTGATCCCGAAAAATTCATCCTGTTCCTCTCTTACATGATTTCAACTGACGGTTTCAAGAAACTAAAGAATGTCACGAAATCACAATTTGTGACTGGTAAAGGATTAATCAAATTTCCGATCGACAACAAAAATAATGAACTCTCCACACAATTTTTGCAAGTTCTCGAAAATAATTACGAATGGATTGAAGAAGCAGAATTGTCGAGTCATTTTGATATGAATGAAAATTTAATACATGTTCCGAAGATATGTCTTGTCGCGTCTACGTTACAAATAATTCCTGGGCTTGAACTCGAGTTCTCTGAAACGATTAAGACTCTCACCTGTCTGATAAATTCCCTAGTCAAAGCATTGGAAGATGGCACTTCTTCAAAGTATTCTTCTTTCTCGCCATTGATTGAACGTCAATTTACTCGTGGATCACCGTTGGTAATTTTAGAAAACCTATTAGGTCTTGCAATAGAGACTTTCACTAATGTATGTGCACCAATGGGTAATCAAGGAATCATGTCAATAAATATTCTATGGAAGACAGTTTTTTACCGTGTGTTGATGAAATATAATCATAATGAAGTTATCCTACGTGCTGTAGAAGGATTTCTGAGTCTTTTACGCACAAGGTGAGTTTAAAATTTTTGGGCTAATTTATTATCTGCATTTGCATAACTCATTTACAAGTCAGAACATTTTCTTTTAGTACAAAGTATTCGAGTCGTTTTGCTTGCGCATTTTTAGCTGAAATTTACCCGATTCTCAAAACGAGAATCAATTCATTTGGACATTATCATCGGCTCTACACGTTGAAAATTCTTAGTCTTTTTGATCAATATAGTCTTAAGCCGATCGAAAATACAAAAAAGTCAAAAGCGCAACAAGAAAACTCTATTTCTGCCGACCGACAACCCTGTGAGGTCTTCAAAATAGCATTGGCAATTGAGCAAATTGTGCCCACAATAGATAATTATCGCGAAAAAATAATAAAACTAAAGAATATGGTGAACCTGGTCACTTCTGGACGAGTTCCCGCATTTTATATTGAGGTGTTACCGCGTGTTTGTTTGGGATTTTTTACTTACAACCTCAGTCCACTTTGGCCCGAAGCGGTCAAAGCACTCGTAAAAATTGCATATCTTGACGAGAAAATAGTATGGGATCTTTTATATTCAGAATTATCCCGGTTCAAAGATCAAGCTAACTTTGCGGAACATAAATTCTCTTCAACGACCTTGACTTATTATTTCAAGGAGAAGGAGAAACAGAACATGCCGCCGAAGGCTTTAAAGATAATTGGAGAATTGACATTTGAATGTCCACATCTGAACAAATATAATCAAATAATTAAAGAATCAGAGGAATTCTTTTCAGCTCGAATGAATAATAGATTCTTGATGCATTTTATCTCTCTCTGTTCTCCCAGCACAGAAAGATACGATTATTGGAAATATTATACGCTGCTTATCAATACCTTGACTGAAGCTCCGCATCTCGCTGAACATAATACCATCAAGATTGTGCCATTCTTTCTAGAATTTGCATGTTCGGACATGGATATAGAAAGCGACACTCGGGAGAACACTGAAAACATGGACATTGATAAAGAAGAATCCATTAATATATTGCAACGGACACCTAAAGCTTGTAGAAATAATCTAATTGCATTTTTAAAGTTATTTACAAAATTCAAAAATCCGGCAAAGGCACATCAATCAGAGGAATTAGAAGCAGTTTTTATGCAACTTTTGAGTAATGGCGATCTGCAATTACAAATGCTTTCACTTAGTTGTTTGTTGGCGTGGAAATCTCAAAATGTAATTCCTTATGAAAACAATCTCAGGAATTTGCTGGATGAAGCTAAGTTCCGAGATGAATTATCCACATTTTCTCTAAGCAAAGACGAGAATGGCGCTATCAAATATGAGCATCGGGAAGAGGTCATGGAGCTAGTGCTTCGAATCTTGTACGGACGAATGATCACTCGAAAGAATAAAGACTCAGCCAAGGGTATGAAAGCACGTAGGATAGCGGTTTTGGTGGCATTGAACAATTGTCGCATACACGAATTGAATACACTGATTGATTTGATTTTACAACCATTCGCGGAAGTTCGTAAACTTTCAAGAGTTGTTAAAATGCAATTTGCTTTCAAGGATATCAATATCAGCAAATTCGTATCACATAGAAAGCAAATTGGGTACTTAAATATGCTCGAAGATTTGCTGAAACAGCTGGGTGCACATATATTCATATTTATACCTGATCTCTTTAAAATACTTTTATATATTGTCCACGATGCACAAAAGAAATTGACGGCTGATGTTGATCCGGCTCAATTGCACAACATCAATCAGCTCAAATCTATTAGACAGCTCGGCTTTAAAAGGATGATTCAATTCTTTGAGCTGCCTGGATTCTTCGATTTTACTCCATATATGAAAGCGATGTTTGATTCGTTCATATCACCAAAGCTTCCGAAATGGGAGTTGGAAAATACTCAAGCACCTTCTGCACTGATGGAGCTTTTTGCAACTTGGTCATCTCGAAAAGAATATCTTGTTTTTTTTACAGATTATAATAATGACGTTCTACCGAAACTGTTTGCTTGTCTTAGTGCAAAAAAGGTGCAACATTCGGTATATTCGATGATTCTAGATATTATAGAGAATATCTTAAAAATATGCGACAGCGAAGAACCTGAAGACATAGAAAATTTGTTAACAGATAAACTATTCGATGACAAAGACTTCGCCGATCTAGAAAACGAGTTGGCAGATCAAATTTGCGAAGATGGAGACTCGGACAACACCGAAAATTCGTTAACGAATAAAATTTTGAAACCACATGTTTCATCACTATTTGATCATCTCGAGTTTGTCATATCAAACCCATCATCATCTCAGAAAGATAGGTTTGCAAAGCGGGAAATTACTATACTGTCACACATTGCTGGATACGTGAACGATTCAAAACAAGCGAAGAGATTGATTGATCTTTTGATGCCGTATTTACGCAAGCCAACACATATTATATCGGAAAAAACTAAGTTAGATATTCTCTGCATCTTTTTGAATATTGGAACCTTGATACCTGGATTCACCAAAAACGGTCGATATTATAATTTGATTTCTGAACTTTTTGCTACTATTGATAGTAGAGAATGTAGAAACATGCTTATCTTAATCTTCAGAGAATTTGCAAGCAAAGAACCTGAATTAAGCGTAGTTGCAGGACTCATCTCAGACCTCAATAGTTATTCGACTAAAAATTTAGATGCTCCGGATTTTGACACACGTCTAAATGCCTTCAATCGAATTAACACCGAATTGTATCAGAAATTTAGAGTTGTCGAGTGGACTCCAGTGCTTTATAATTGCTTACATTTCACCCAAGATCCAGAAGAGTCATCGATTCGTAATAATGCATCATTCACGTTGAAGCGATTTATAGATCGTCTCAATGAGAATATTGCAGATAATGTCGAAAAATGGAACTTTAATTCAACAATGATTAATATTATATTTAAGGGCATTAAGCGAGGTCTAAAAAGCAGATCTGAAATCGTTCGCGTTGAATTTCTATCAATTCTTTCACACGCCGTAAAAAATTGCTCAAATCTTCCACAGCTTGCCGATATGCAATGTCTATTATTCAATAATGATGAGGAAGCCAATATATTTAACAATCTTTATCATATTCAAATTCATCGTCGAATTCGAGCGCTCACTCGATTGGCTAATGAATGCACGTCTGGGAAATTAAACAATAACACTTTATCACAGATATTTATACCATTAATCTCGCATTTCATCTTTGAGGCAGATAAAGTTACAAATCACAATCTTATTAACGAAACGATTACCACATTGGGAGCAATTTCTTTACAATTATCATGGCGAAATTATTATTCCTTCTTGAAGCAATTCTTGGGTTTGATGTTTCATAAAAAAGATTTGGAGAAAATTCTTGTGCGTACCGTCATTTCAATTCTGGACAATTTTCATTTTAATATTTCATCGGCAAAAGTTAATTGCTCTCAACTTGAATCCAACACGACGCCCTTAAATGACACTGCTAGACAAGATAATAAAAATATTAATGAAAACGAGGAGGAAAATGAAATGGTAATGGATGGAGATAATCAAGTAATGGAAATAGATGAAAATTCAACCGCGGAAAAAATACATGATGCTGTTGTCAACTTTATTTTACCCGAGTTGAAGCAGTATCTGACTCAACGTGATAGTGAAAATATCACTATACGAATACCTATCGCTTTAGCAATCACAAAACTCTTAATCGCCTTACCAGAATCTTCGTTACGCATAAATTTGCCCGGATTACTTACTACCATTTGTCAAATTCTTCGAAGCCGTAGTCAAGACGTTCGCGATACGACTCGAAATACACTAGTCAAGATTTCTAATCTACTTGGACCCATGTACTTTTCATTTATAGTCAAGGAACTAAAAGCTGCACTTACTCAAGGTTACCAATTACACGTTCTTGGTTACACTTTACATTCTCTCCTTTTGGATTTAGTGCCTAAACTAGAAGCGGGCGCGATTGATTACTGTGTCGACGAGGTTACGGAAATATTGATAAATGATATTTTCGGCGAAGTAGGCCAAGAGAAAGATATTGATGAGATTACAGGGAAAACGAAAGAAATGAAATCAAAAAAGAGCTTTGATTCTTTCGAGTTGCTAGCAAAAGTCATCGATTTTCGAAATATTGGCATTCTATTATTACCATTGAAAAATATCATGAGAGAAACTCAGAACGTTAAAATTCTTATTAAGGTGGATGAAATCTTGCAAAGGATTTCTAGTGGTCTTAATGTTAATACGAATATTCCAACACTGGAAATGATGTCTTTTTGTTCCGATCTCATTTCCCAAAATTTAGAGATGTTACAAAACGGACGAAAAATTAAAGAAAAGAAGACCAAACTTGAGGAAAATTTCACTGTTCAGTCGAGACAGCCGATTGCACAAGCTCCAGTCAATTATCTTTTCCACAATGGTTATAAATTTGTGGAATTTGGATTTCGATTATTATTGGTGGCTCTTAAGCGTGGCAAGATAGACACGAAATCTGACGAACATTTAAAACAGCTGAATAAATTTGTGGACACTCTCGGTGATGCTATTTACTCGAAACACACAAGCATCAATATCCTCGCATTAAAGATTATGTGTTTGATATGTAAATTGCCTTTACCATCGCTTCAGAGTGCTTTTCCTGTCCTCGATACTCAACTAGTAAAGCTCGCTAGTGACTCTGATGCTAGCACTGAACTTGTCCAAAATTGTTTCCGTCTTTTGACCGTTTTAATGCGCGATTGCCAGCAACGATTTAACATAAAATTGAATGCATTGAAATATCTGGTAAACCTTATTCTACCAAACATCGAGGAACCAGAAATGCAACCAACTCAATTTCCCTTGATTCGCGCTATTATAACTCGGAAATATTTGTTACCTGAAATATATGAGCTAATTGATAAGCTAAAGGAAGTCATGGTCACAAGTCAAAGTGCAAATGTCCGAGAACAATGTCGAATAATTTTTTTCAACTTCTTGCTTGATTATCCACAAGGCGATACTCGACTAAAAAAAGAGATGAACTTTTTAATTGCTAATCTCGAATATGAATACGAAAGTGGCCGACAATCCGTCCTGGAAATGCTTAATTCTATACTCCTAAAATTCCCTGTTGAAATTACAAGACAATATCTTCAGGGATTATTCTTATCTTTATCTTTACGACTAGTAAATGATGACGCAAAGAAATGCAAGGATATGTCGGGAGAGTTAATAAAAATGATGTTTAAGATAATGAGCGAGGATCAACTGGACAAGACTATCAAACTGTTGAATAAATGGCTAGACCTGGATAATCAACCAAATTTCCAAAAAATGTCATCTCTTGTATACGGACTTTTTGTTGAAGAATTTGATGTAGAATCTTCTCGATATATACCCGAATTACTTGTACGATTAGCAACAATATTGACTGCAAGTCGTGATCGATTAAAGGCGATCGAAGAATCAAATGATGAAGACATGGAAATTTCCGACTGGGAAGCTGCTTATTGCTCATTGAACACTTTGACAAAGATAATGCAAATATTCCCGTCGCAGATATACACAGAGCATTTCACGCCTTTATGGCCGTTAATACATGAACATTTGTTACATCCTCGCAATTTGATTGGACTTTCTTCAAGTCGAATATTCGGGAGATATTTTGCAAATATTGATCCACAAATATTTGGTAAAGAAAAAATTTTTTTCTATTTGACACCAGCAATTCTGAAGGACTTGGTGATGATGTTTTGTGAACAACTCAAAAGCCAATATCTCTCTGCTGAGCTTGCTACACAAATAGTCAAGAATCTTTTCTTTATAGGAAAATGTTTCTTTTATATGTATCGCACTGCTATTCAAACCGAATTAGAAACAGAGGCTGATGTCGATGAAGCAGCAACTATAAATCTTAATGAGGAAACCGAAACTAATAAAGAAGCCAGCTATCTGAGATGGCTCTTTAATAAGCTTTCTTATCAAGCAAGATCAGCTTCCACCAAAACATTAGAAAACATCTTACAGGTTTCGTATAAATAGTATAATCCGGTTTCTTTTTATAGCAACACAAATTCATCAAATTATTGATTTGTATTAATTTATTTATTAGTTACAGAGCATCTTTAAATGGTTTGCGTCAATGGTGATTTTCATGCCTCCCGAATCTGTGTTAATCCCCGATTTGGTACTTGTCATCTCTCCGATATACCGTCTAATAAACGACCAATCGCTACATGGCGAAGAACCAAAATCATTACGTAATCTCGGCCAAGAAATTCTTTTGCACGTACAAAATCACGTAGGCACAACGTTGTATCATAATGCCTATAATCAAGTTCGTAACCGAGCCGCAGAAATCAGAAAAGCTCGAAAAGAGCAAAAAACTATAAAGGTAATTAATTCCTTGTTCATTTTAATTTTTATTTCTTATTATTAATATTGTTTATTTTGTTATTTAAAAACCTTAGACGTTGGTTGATCCGGCATCTGTAGCTCGTAAAAGAATTAAAAAAAATGAAAATAAATCCAAGAAGAGACGGAAATTGGAAAATTATAATAAAGGTAATCAAAACTTCCTAATTCAAAATTTTCCAATTTGATGCAATAGTTGGAGTATTAGAATTACTTTTACCTAAAATACTTCATTCATTTTTCAATAAATACCGATCTTTATTTTGATTATTACTGATAATGAGAAATGATATTTTAGTCATGTGATCAATTAAATTCAAGAATTTCAAATAGAAATAAATAATAGTAATTAACCTAGCAAAGATTAATAAGTCATCCTTCTTATTAACATGATGGAACAAGATATTTTCATTATCCTAATTCTTTCAAAAATAAAGCAAATCGCAATTATATTTTTTTTAAAAATTAGATGAAAATCATATTAAATTATTTAAATAGAAAATTTTATTATTACTTTTTACTTTTTATTTTATTATTTATAAAATATATATGGTCCGGTGCAAAAATATAGATACATCAAAAAATAAAATTTTTAGTTGTCTCTAATGAAAAATTTGTAAAATCTAATTAATA
>CAJVPS010000251.1:0-29518 GCA_910591765.1 Ambispora leptoticha | reverse complement strand
ATAAAAATAATATTTTTATTATATTTTACTATATTTTACTATATTTTACTATATTTTATTATAAAATTTATTAAAATTAAACTTTTTTTGACTGGTATTCATTCAATAAATATTAATTAAAATTTTTTAAATTACAAATATATTTTTATATCTTTAAATATATTTCTTTTTATACTTGCTTATAAAAAATATTTTTAAATAATTTTTTATAGTATTTTAATCAGAATAACTTCTGGTTTGCCATTTTTAATATATGATTACACAAAATATTACTATATTGATATGCTTTATAATTTTAGAAAATTTTATTTTTATTATTTTAAAGAATATAATATTAAATTTTTATAAATTTTTAGTAATTTCTTATTAAATTATAGGTGAAATACATATTTATTATTATTTTTATACTAATTTTATTATTATATTAGATTATATTTCTTTTACTTAATATATAATTTATATTTATATAAAATATCAAATAATATTATTATATTTTTTTATTGATTATATTTTTTTTTATTTTATTATAAATTAAAATATTATTTAGATATATAATTATAAGCTTATTTAAATAATTATAAAAGATATTATTTATTAAAGTCATAAAAATAACTAATATATTAGTAAATTTAAAGAGTAAAACTAAGAATTTATAATAATTATAATGAATTCTAAAAGTAATTTTATATATATCTTTTATTAATTATATAAATTTAATAATATATTAAATATAAATTTAGCTTTAAAAAATATTTTGAGCTTATAAATCTATTTATAAGTTTATTAATATAAAATAGCTGATAATAATTTTTAATTATAATTTTATTTTAAAAATATATAATCTTAATATATTTTTTTCTTATAATTTTATTTTAAAAATATATAAACTTAATATATTTTTTTCTTATATAAATATTATTAATATTTTAAATAATAATATATTAGAATAAATAAATTTTTAATATAAGATTAGCTAATTATTTCTTGAATTTATTTATTTTTATAAAAGCAAATTAAAATAAATTTGAATAATAATTCAAAATTAAATATAAAATTAATTTTATAATCAAAGAAATAAATCTAAGTGAATAAAAGAATACTAATATAATTAGAAAAAGTAAGCTTTTACAATTATATTTTTCAAATAATTCAATCCAAAACTGTTTATTTCAAGCTGAAATAGCAGGTTCTTTTATATATTTTTCAGATACAAAAATTATTATAGTATTATTAGCTAATACTATCTAATATATAAGATATAATTAAAGTATTATAATATAAATAATTTGAAATAGATTACATCAAAGTATATTAAAAGATGTCAAAAAATATTAAAGAATATTAGAGTATATGAAAAAATATTGAAAGATGTGGAAAGATATGAAAAGATATAAAAAGATATAAAAAGATATAGAAAAACATGAAAGAATATGAGAGAATGTTGAAAAATATTAAAGGATAAGAAAAGATATTTAAGATTGTTATCCAAGTATAACTATTTCACCAAAATTAAAAATTAATTTTTCATTATATTATTCTACTATGTACATGAATATCATATTACAAGATAAATTTTAAATATTAAATAAAACATAATGTTTAAAAATAGAATTGTGATAATAAATATAGTAATATATAATATAGAAATTGTGATATTTCTAAAATAAATGAAAAATATAGAAATATGTAATTTTGCATAATCAGAGAAAAATTAAGAAATTAAGGAATTTTATGTCACTATGGTAATAGTATAATTAATTATGAATAAGCTATATCAAAGTATGTTAAAAAATATTAAAGTACATTAAAGAATATCAAAATACATGAAAAAATATTAAAAGATGTGGAAAGATATTGAAAAATGTGAAAAGATATAAGAAGATATAGAAAGATATAAAAGAATATTAGAGAATATTAAAAGATATCAAAGAATAAGGAAAGATATTTGAGATTATTATCCAAGTGTAACTGTTTTACCAAAATTAAAAATAATCTTCTACTATACTATTTTACTATATATATGAATATTATATTATAAGATAATAAAAATATAGATTCCAAATATTAAATAAAATATAATATTTAAAAATAGAAATATGATAATAAATATAGTAATATATGATATAGAAATAGAGATATTTTATAAAATAAATGAAAAATATAGAAATATGCAATTTTATATAACTGAAAAAAGATTAAGAAATTAAGAAATTTTATATCACTATAATAATAATACTTAAATTTTTCTTTATATATAAAAGTTTTTAATTTTATTAACAAATATTTTTTATTTTTAACTCAAAAAATAGTTAAAGTTCTCTAATTTAACAAATATTTTTTTCAGATTTTTTTGGATTTTTTATTAATGACTTGTTTTAATTACATATAAAGTTAATTAATTTTTACTAATTATTAATTAATAAAAATTAATCAACTTTATATGCAATTAAAACAAGTTATGATAAAAAATCTAAAAAAAATATATATTAAACTAGAGAACTTTAGTTATTTTTTGAGCTAAAAATAAAAAATATTTATTATTAAAATTAAAAACTTTTATATATAAGAAAAAATTTATATTTTACTAATTATAATTAGTAAAAAATTTAAGTATTGCATTATTTTTAATAGTTACTATATATTAATTATTATTATTTCTTAATAATTTTATTAGTTTAAGATAAATAAAAATATATTATCAGTTATAAATCTTATTATTTTGACAAAAATAATAATTAATAATCTCAGAACTATTTTAATTACTTATTATTTTAAAAAGTCTTTGAAAAGTTATATACTTAAATATAATAAAAATATTATATTTTAAGTAGAATATATATAATAATTTTGATTAGATTATATTTATTTTAGTTTAGATCTTTATTTTATATTATTTGTATTATATTTTATCTTTTATATTATTTTTTATAAAAATTATTTTTATTTTAATTACATAAATAATTATTATATATTTAATTAATTTAGATTTATATATATTATTATACAGATAATAATTATATATTTTCTAATTATTAATTTAGATAATTAATATTTTTAATTAGTTTTATTATTTATTTATTCTTTATATTTTTATTTATTTTTTTTATTTTAATTAATTATTATTTATATTATTTTTAATTATTATTAATTTATCAAATTATAATTTATTACTCTCTGATAATATAAGATTATTAATTTATTTAATATAATCTTCTAGTTATATAGTATAATATATCCAGATAATTTATATAGAAAAGTTAAGATATAATATTATATCAGAAAAATTCATACAAAAGATTCAAGATATATAGTGATGTTATTTGAAATAGAATTTACACAGAAAACTAAATCAAAAGCAAACAAGAGATTATATTTTAAACTTATTCTTTATTTGATGTGTTGATACTTAAAATTACAGAACAGATATAGTATTTTTAAATAATAAATTAATGTTATATAAAATTAATAATAAAATAAATAAATTAATAATAAATAATACTTATATAGTAGTATCTCTGGAAGATGCTTATTAATGAATAAATAAAGAAATAAATAATTATAAATAAAATATATAAATTTAGTAATATACTAGCTAAATTAGTAAAATAAGAAAAAAGAGAAATTCTATTAAGAAAACTATTTATAGCTAAAATAATTCAAATATATTGTATAACTTTTCTTGATATAATCAGGTGATTGTAATGTAGTAAGTTATGTGTGATATAGTATATAATACAGCAATGATCTGTAAAATAAAATATAATATTATTCTAATTTTGTTACAATTCTCCTCCTCTTAAGAATCAATATTCTTATTAATATTTTGATTCAAAAGATTTCATGAGTTCTATAGTATTTTAAAGATTTTCTAAAGATTCTCAAGTAGAATTTTAAAGAGAGTAAACTAACTATTTAACTAAGTATTAAGATTTATTTTGAATGATTCTTTTATTTAAGATTACTTTTACTTCATATTCTTCTTCATCAGTTTTAGATATAATAATAGATTATGATGGAATTGGGCAAATAAAATCTTTATTATCATTAAAATTATATAATTTCAATAATAAAATATGAAAGATAAGGTAAATTCTCATATATAAAGATAAATTCAGTTTATATACAACAGGTGAAATGACTTCAAAAATAGAGAAGAGACTAATATATTTAGGTGTAAGCTTTTTACTAGGATGTTATTTATTCATGAGATCAATAATATTACAAGTTGAAAGTAAGACTTGATCTTCAATTTTAAATTCTTGATGATAATAATATTGATTGGTATATTTAGATTAATGATCCTGTGTTTTCATTAATAAGTCTTTAGCATTTTTAATTATATTATTCCAATATTGAATGAATTCATTAGTGGTAGTAACTTTATTATCTGTAATAAGTATTATAGATATAATTGAATATTAATCACAGTCTAACTCAAAAGATATGTAACCAGAAGAAGCTTAAATTAAATTATTATATGTGAATTCAGCAGCATTAAGATATTCATCCTAGCAATCTTAATTATAGGTAAAATAGGTTTATAATATTTCTTCTAAAGTGTGATTTATTCTTTCAGTTTGCCTATCAGTTTATAAGTAAAATACAGTTGATATAGCTAATTTAGTTCCAATTTGTTCAAATAGTAATTTTCAGAAATGACTAGTAAATTTGATATCATTATCTGAAATTATAACTTGAGGTAGTCTATATAATTTAAAAATATTATTGAAGAAGAGTTTGATAATTTCAGGAGCAATGATAGTAGTATATATAGAAATAAAATGAATTTGTTTAGTAAGATGATTAATAATAACTAAAATTATATTATATTCTTGGCAAATTATAAATAATTGCATAATAAAATTCAAAGTAATTTGTTTTCAGCATTATTCAGATATTTTTAAGAATTGTAAAAGATCTAAAAATGACTGATCATTACTTTTATTTCTTTGACATTCTTTATAACTGAGAATATATTTACAAATATTCTTGAACATTTTTGGCTAATAGTATGATCTTTATAAATACTCATAAATTTTGTCAATTTCTAAATAACCAGAGATAGAAATGTTATGATATTCTTTCAAAATTTGAGTTCTTAAAGTTTTATCTTTTGGAATAGCAAGATAATTAGTATTTTTCAAATAAATTTTATTATCTCTTAGCTCAAAGTGGTGTGTTCAAGATTATTACTTTGATGTAAATACTTCAAAATTATGCAAAGTTGTTCAGATTTTCTTGAAATAATTATCATTTTCATATTCTTATTATAACTTTTCATTATTGATAAGTTGTGTAGAGATTATTATAATATTATTTGCTTATAATAGATGAGATAAAGCATTAGCTACTATATTTTTCTTTTCTAATTTATATTTAACAATGAAATTATTAGCTTGTAAGGTTTTCAATCAACAAGCTTGATGTTTAGAAAGATTATACTGTGTTTTAATATACTTAAGAGATGCATAATCAGTTATGACAGTAAATTATTATCCTTTTAAGTATAATTTTTAGAGATAAATGACATGTATAATAGTGAGAAGTTTCTTTTAATATATTGAATAGTTTTGTTCAGCTGAGAATAGTTTATGCAATTTATAAGTGATAGGTTGATCATCTTTTTTATAGTTTTGACTAAGAATGACTTTTATAGTAAATTCAGATATATTAGTTATAATTGTGAAGAGTAGTTTAGGATCTGATAAAATTAAGAAGATATAATAATTAAATACTGTTTTAAATTATCAAATACTTTTTGTTTAGGCTCATTTCAAATATATTCTTGATCTTTGTGAAGTAAGACTATAAGTGATGAAATGATTGCAGAAAATTCTTTTATAAATTTTCTATAGTAACTAGTAAGATTTAAGAATGATTAAAGTCTGGAGATATTTATTAGCTTGGACTAGTCATAAATAGTGATGATTTTATATTAATCAACTGATATTCCTTAATCTAAAATAAAATGATCTAGATATTTGACATATTGCTTGATGAATTCATATTTCTTTAATTTAGTATAAAGTTTATATTCATAAAGTTTAGAAAGAATAATATAAAGATATTGAAGATGTTCTTTCTTAGTATTACTAAATACAAGAATGTCATCAAGATAGATAATAATAAATTTATTCAAATAGTCATGGAAAATATTATTTATAAGAGTTATGAAAGTTGCAGACATGTTGGTAAGATTAAAGGAAAGTATAAGAAATTCATAGTAATCATATCTTGTTCTGAATGCTATTTTATGAATATCTTCTTCTTTAATTCTGATTTGATAATATCCAGAGTAAAGATTTAATTTAGAAAAATATTATGCTTCAGCTAAATGATCTATTAATTTATTAATACAAGATAAAGAATATTAATTTTTAATTATAATTTTGTTCAAGACATAATAATCAATATAGAAATAAAGAGTTTCTTTCTTTTTATATATAAATAAGATAGATGCTCCAAATAGTAAAAGACTAGAATGAATAAAATCTTTGCTAAATAAGTCAGATAGTTATTTCTTCAGTTTATTTATTTCAATATAAGATAAGTGATATGTAGAATGAGATGATAATTCAGAGCCAGGTATTAAATTAATAGTATGATTTATAGCATATTTTGATAGTAACTCATTAGAAAGTGAAGTAGAAAATACATCAACAAATTCTTTAACTAGTTAAGTAGCTTCATAAGAAGTTATTACTTCTTGATATATTTCTTTTATTATGGTATAGATTGCAAATAATTCAGTATCAGATGGAATTTCAGCAAATTATTGTCAAGATATATAAAGTAAGTTGCAACTAGATGCAAGTTTATCTTTACTAATATTGATCTTAATTATTTTGTTGCCATAATGAAATATTATGAAATTATTATGCTAGTTAATAGAGAGATTAGCATGATAAAGCTATGATTTATCAAGTATAAGATTATAATGTTGAATATTAAGGATTTATATACTGATATTAGAAATATAGTATATATCTAACTTTAATTTTTTGATTATTACAGATAAGTTAACTTCTTTTTTATAACTATTAGCAAGTTCTATAGTAATAGAATTCATATTGTGTATTTATAATTAATTATTCTTAATATATGCTTTATCAATAAAATTTCATGATACTTTATTGTCGAGTAAAATTCAGGCAGACTTTTTATTAATATAACTATTAAATTTCAAAAGTTTCTCATGATTATCCTCAAGATAAGCAAACTCAATATTGTTGTTATGTTATATAATAATAGTATTATTATTATCTTTAATATTATTAACTTTGACTTTTCCTTTAGAATGATAATTCTTGATAAAATAATTCAGTTTGTCACAGTTATAATAATTATGATTATTATTACTTCTATCATTATTATTATTATTATTATTATTATTATTATTATTATTATATTGATAAGAATCTTTAGCATAATCTAGTTTTATGAGTATGGAATTAGTATTATTGTATATATTATTAGAAGAGAAGTCTGATTTCTTTTGTATTTTTGATTGTGATTATGATTACCACTTTTAAGAGAATGATCAACATTAAACATAGCCATATTATAGCAAATTGCAAGTTTCCAGATATTATCAAAAGTTTCTAGAACTTGATATGTTACTTTTATTTTTGTTGCAGATTTAAGATCATCAATAAAATATGTGACTTGATTTAATTCTCCTATTCCTTCAATTTATCCTATAATATTTCTGAATTTAGTACTATATTCCTATACAGTACTAGTTTGATAAAGTTGATGAAGTTGATGATGAAAATATTGTTGATAGTTAGGTATTTAAAATACTTTATACACTTTAGTAAGAAAAGATTCCTAATTTTCAAAAACAGAATTTTCTCTAGTGAGATATACTTTATTCAAGTACCAATAAAGAGCAGTATCTTCAAGACCAGTTCTAGCATATAGGATGCAAGTTTATTTATCTGTAATTTCTTGTATATGTAATACTCTAGTTACTTATAGAATCCAGATATTAATATTCTTATATAATTCTCTTTTATAAGTTGAGATCTTGAAAGGAATTCTTGATGCAGGAGAGTTATATTTTGATTGACCATCATTATCAGTATCATGATTATTACTAAGAATAGTAGTGAGTTATTGATATTGTTGGACAAGATTAGTGAAACTAGCAAGAAGTTTTTAGAATTATTTACTTGAGAGATCAGAATCAGATATTATAAATATATATGTATATGTGTATGTATGTGTATGTATTGAGTATAGATGAGAAAGTATATAGAAAGAAAGAAGTTATATTTAATATGTATGTATATATGTATATATGTAGTATTAATCTTTTCCATTACTATTAAAGTTATAATCTTCTAGTTATATAGTATAATATATCCAGATAATTTACACAGAAAAGTTGAAATATAATATTATATCAAAAAAATTCACACAGAAGATTCAAGATATATAATGATGTTATTTGAAATAGAATTCACATAGAAAATTAAATCAAAAGCAAACAAGAGATTATATTTTAAACTTATTCTTTATTCAATATATTGATACTTAAAATTACAGAATAAATACAGTATCTTTAAATAATAAATTAATATTACATAAAATTAATAATAAAATAAATAAATTAATAATAAATAATACTTATATGATAGTATCTCTGAAAGATACTTATTAATAAATAAATAAAGAAATAAATGATTATAAATAAAATATATAAATTTAGTAATATACTAGCTAAATTAGTAAAATAAGAGAAAAGAGAAATTCTACTAAGAAAACTATCTATAGCTAAAATAACTCAAATATATCATGTGACTTTTCTTGATATAATTAGGTAATTATGGTACAATAAGTTATGTGCGATATAGTATGTAATGTAACAATGATCTGTAAGATAAAATATAATATTATTTTAATTTTGTTATATTTAATTATATTTAATTATATATAATTTAAATATTATTAATTTATTTGTATTTTTATATAAATATATTACTTTATTCTATAAAATAATTCTTAGATCTGAATATTATTTAAATAATAAAATTATAGATATTTATAAATTAAAATTATTTACTTTATATTTTATCTTATTTATAATTATAAATAAATCCAGGATAACTCAATACTAAATACTATTCTAATAGTATTTTAAGATCTTAACCAATAAAGAGAAAGTATTAAAATTAATAAAGAATTAAATTATAATAGAAATAACTCTGATTAATAATCTTACAGATAGAAATTAATTTAAATTAATCAATTAGTGCAAGTTATAAAAATATTAATTATGTAATTTTCTATTCAGATTGAATAATATAATCTTTATTTGAATGATAATATTAATATTTTTAATATAGCTTAAATTTATAGTTTCTTCTTTAATATTAATTTCTTGTTTTATAAGAGAAGCATATAATATTATTACCATAGTGACATAAAATTTCTTAATTTCTTAATTTTTTTCTAGCTATATTAAATTATATTTTATTATAATTTTATTTATTTTATAATTATCCCTATTTTTTATATTATATTTTACTATATTTATTATCATGTTTCTATTTTTAATATTATATTTTATTTAATATTCAGGATTTATATTTTTATTATCTTGTAATATAATATTCATGTATATAGTAGAATAGTATAATGGAAGATTATTTTTAATTTTGATAGAATAATTATACTTGGATGATAATTACAAACATCTTTCCATATTTTTTGATTTTCTTCAATGTTCTCTCATATCCTTTTACATTTTTAAAAATATAAATCTTAAGAATTTGTCCATGATATATCAAAATAATATTAAAACTTGGATGCTTATAGTTCTTTTTCAAGAATGACTTCATAAATTTGATCTCTAAATCTTACAAAAGCACAATAGCCAACATATTCTTTTACTTCTTAATAATTATTCTAGTTATATTATAGTAGATTTAATTCTCTGATATATAGATATTTATTTTTTTCCAAACATGACTTTGAAAATATAATCTATAAATACAAAAATAATAATGACTTTTAAAAAAGTCTATTATCATTTTTATTTCTAGTTAGTATTTTTTTTCTATCTATTTATATTATTATTTTATTATGATATTGAGCAAATAGATTATTAACTTTTGAATGAGTAAATCATTAGATACATAGTATTGGATAAATAAGATTAAAGTTATTATTGGAACTAATATAATGATTATCTGAAAGATCTTTTGAATAAAAGATGATATATATACATATTTATTATCAATAATTAAGATTGAAATGAGAAAATCTATTAATTGTTAATATTTTTTATGAAAAATAACTTTATAATTTATTAATATATTCAGATTAGTAATAGAAGTCATAACTAACTGTAACTAAAGATGACTTCTCAACTAGTTACAGCTTGTGGTAGTCAATCAGAGAGTTATGACAGAGTTGCAATAGCTAATTAGAGAGTTGTGACAGAGTTATAGCTAGTTGTGATTCCTATTACTAGTTGTAATTCTGTTGTAATTTTCTGATTAACTGTCATAATTCTATTATAATTCTCTAATTAACTACTGCAAGCTGCAACTAGTTGAGAAGCTATCTTTAATTCAGATTTTTAACTATTTATGATTATTAATATTTATTTTAATTTTTTTTCCAATTTCTAGGTGAATATTAGAGTAAGTCAAAGCAGATAATCTCATATAAAATTTAAAAATAAATATTTTTTAAGTAATTCAATATATTATTAAGATTTGAAAAGAAGTTTCAGCTAAAATTATATATAATTGTTAGCATTATACAAGAATTCTTTTAGTCAGTACTAATATAGATATTCATAATCTTTCAGATAATCTTTATAGAATTAATAATTCAATACTTAATGAGCTTATTAGTGCACTCATCTCCCTAATACAATAAATATTAATGAGTTTCTTACTATTAATGATGAGAATCTTATTTACAAAGTTTCTTTAGATGATTAACTTATTAGAGAGCTTGTATATATATTCAAAAAGGATGAAAGTATGAAGAAAAATATTAAAATAATGAATAAAGAGGAGAATGATAGTATTAAAACTATAATTATTAGTAGTAGTTCAGCATTAAAAAATTTGAAATATGTTCAAATATTTTTGCTTCAACAAGAGAATTCAGATGAATAATTAAAATTAATCAATATTCTTGAAAAATTTATTAGAGAAAATAATTAGTTTAGCTTATCAAACTCATATAGATGAGTATTTTAAATAAAGAAAATTGGTTTTATTATATTTTATAAATCATGATATTACTAAATTATTTATTAAACTGATCAGTATTGATAAAATTATTATTTAATTAATTGATTATTATAATTTTCTCTAAATGTACACCCTCTTTAAATATATATTTATGATCAGTCTCCAGAGAAGTATACTTAGAGAGATTTGACTATAATTTATTTTTTACAAGAGATCAATTTAATTTTTTCAGGCATTATATAAATATAAATCAATATAATATTAATATAAATTTTTATAAAACTTCTTTATAATATGATCTAATATAAAGTTATTCAAATTTTAACTAAATAAAGAATAATTTAGATTATTATTAATTGTATAAAAAAAATATTATTATAGATATTTCAGAAATAATCTCAGAAAATTCGTTTGATTAGAATTAGAAATTTCAAAATTTTTATTAATTATTAAAAAAATATTAGTAATTTTAATATATTATATTATTATCTTGATTAATCATAAATATTACAAATATATAAGTAATATTACAGATATATAAGTATTATTATAATAATTTTGAATAGTGAATTTTATTAAGAATTATTATAAAGCATAAAAAATTAGAAAAGAGATAATTAAATTAATTAAAATAAAAAAAATATAAATATTGACAGATTTTTAAGATCTATATTAATATAGATATTATTATAAAAAGAAATTAAATTACTAAAATAATTTATAAAGAGATAAAATTATAAAAGAAAAGAATAAAATAAATTAAAGAATTTATAATAATTGATAAGTAAAGTTATTATTAATTAGAGAAAACTAAATTATGATGTAAAATTATTAAAATAAAAAAATATAAATAATTAAAAATCAAAATTACAAAAGTAAATAATTTAAAATATCAAATAAAAAAATATATATATTAAAATTAAAAATATTAAACTTAAAAATTCAAATTAAAATTAATATAATATTTTAATAAAAATTCAAAATTAATTTTATATAATTAAAGAAATAAAATTAAATAAAAAAAAGAGTATTAATATAATTAAAAAAAATAAAAAGATTATTATTATTATGATATTAAATTTTTTAATTATATAATTTAATTCAAACCTATTTATTTTAATTTAAAAGAATTAATCTTTTATATATTTTTTGAATATAAAAATTATTATAATATTATAATTAATATTATCTAATATACTATTATAATTTTATATTAAGATTTTAATATTAATATTTTAATATCAAGATTTTAATATTAATATTTTGAGATTAAGATTTCAAGATTAAAATTTTTTAAAAGAAATAATTATAAAAGAAGAGATTTATAAATATATTAACTAATTAATCTTTAAAATATATTAAAGATAATTATATATAAAATATTAATATTTATATAATATATTTATAATTAAAAAAGTAAATTTTAAATTTAGAATAATAAAATATAAATAGAAATAAGAAAAAAGTAAATATAATATTTAGAAAGATAAATATAAAATTTAAGATATAAATATAATAAGTGAGATAAATATATATTTGAATAAAAATAATATTAATCATATAATAAATTATAAAAAGAAAAAAAAGAATTTTATATAATTAAAAAAAGATTATAAAACTAGAAAAATTTATATTATTATAGTAACTGTATAATTTTTTTTAATGATAGATTTATAATATTTAATTTTTAAATATTTTTTTTATTATAATACTAATAGATTTTTAATTGATTCAGATTTATTTTTCTTTTTGTATTATTAAATTAAATTTTAAAAAATTTTAATTTTATATAAATTTGATAAGTATAATATATAATACTTAAAGATATTAATAAAATTAATTATCTTTAAATAGTAAAGAATATGTGAAAGAGCTAAAAAATTTTGTATGTAGATATTTATTTCCAGAATTATTATAATAATTATCAATACAATTACTTTATTTCTTCAAAGTACTTTTTATTAAACTCTATACAATATTTTAGTCAATTTTGCCAATTCTAGAAAGAGTTCACATAATCCTCTTTTAAGATATCTTTAACAACTATCTGAATAGCTCTTGTCAAGTTTTTAATCTTATCAAATCTCTTTTTTTTTAGTTCTTTTTTTATTCAAAAGAATAAGAAAAAATTACAAGAAGCAAAATCTGGATTATATGGCAAGTGAAAAAGAAGTTTTACTTATTTATTATAAAGATATTCTATTATAATTCTTGCTTTATATACTATAACATTATCATGATAAAACATAATGTCACAAATAGTTATTCTATCTTTTTTTTCTATAAAGTTCAAAAAAAACTTTTAATAGTATTTCATTAATATAAAGATTAGTATTAATTATTTGTTCTTTTGAAATTACAAATTGTATAATAACTCTATCTACAAAAAAAAATATGCAAAATATTCTTTTTTTTGAATTTTGAGCTGTCTTTACAATTTGTGATCTATTTTCATCCTTTTCTAGTCATGACTTATTTGCTTTCTTATTTGAAATAGTAAAGAAATATATCTATATTTTGTCACTAGTAATAATATTTTTATATTCTCTGTCTAAAATTTTTAATAGTTGCTTGAAAAATTTGACATGATTTTATTTATATTTCTCTAAAAGTTTATAGAAAATTCATTTTGTATAGAGTTTGTAGAGATTTAGCTTTTCATGCAAAATATAAGAAATTCTTTTATGAAAAATACTAATTTTATTAGTTAATTTTTTAATAGAAATATGCAGATTATTGCTAACAAAATTCTTAATTCTGGAAATTTTTTCTGATATTACTGCTTTATGAGAATATCCAGAATGAGTATTAATAGATAATACTTATTCTTCTTTTATATTTATTAATTCTTCATGAATTTGAATTGTATTTCTGCTATTTTTCCAAGAAATAAAAATAAAATATCATTGGTTTTCATAACTTATTTTCTTCTAGTTATTTTATTATACTTTGCAAAAAAATTATTTTCTTGACAATAAAATAATGAATTTACTTCTACTTTTTTTTATTTATTATATAAAATCATATGTATTTGATAATTATTTCTAATTTCAGTTAAACTAATATAATCTTGAGTTAGAGAGTCATATACAAAACTTTTTAATTCTTTTACGTAATTATATTATTATCTTTTTGATACAGGTTTGATATAAGAATAAGTATTAATTCTAATATTATAAAAATATATAATAAAAGTGACCATGTATTTATAACAGGATTGAAAGAGTCTCTGAAAATTTATTAACAAGAATATGAATACTATTATCTTAATATTTATTAAGATTTATCTAAAGATAAATAATAATAATATTCTTATTATGACTAGCTAAAATATAATTTAATTTCAAAGTATAACTTCAAGATAAATGTAATATTCAGTTTATTAACAAGATAAAATAATAAATCTTAATCAAGATCTGTTTTACAAGAGAAATTTCTTAGAATTCTCTTAAAACTAAAATCTACTTAAATACAAATTGAGAACTAAACTTATAGAACTCAAACTAAAAATCTAACTAATTAAACTAATTAAATTAACTGAACTCATAAAACTGACTATTTTATTTTACTAGCTAAGATATATTACTTTTATATATTTTAAAGATTATATAAATGATACTTTTATTATGATACTTATGCTAGTTTTATTATGATCTAAATATTATTTTAGTTAGTATTATAATATTGATTTTGTTATAATAATATTATTAATTTTGCTATAATAGTTTTATTAACTTTGCTATAATAATTTTGTTATAATTATCATATTTGTAAGATATTCTAAAAATATCTATAAATAATATTTTCTAAAGTTAATGTTTAATAAAATATAAGTAATTATTCATTTAATCATATTATAATATGAAGTGACTAATAATATAATTAACTAATATTCTATTAAAAGTTCATATTATAATAGAATTTTTTTTATTAGCATTTTGCTTTGCAAAATTTAAGACTGAATGCCAAGTTTCTACAAAACTTAGTAATTCTTCAAAGTTATTATTAGTTATTCTTTCTAATTTTATTAATGATAACTTTCTTAGACTTAGAATTGCTTATTCTGAAATATGTTAAAATAATTTGTTAGCTCTACTGACAATTTTTCAGTATCAAGAGATTAAGTTTTCAGTTATTACTTGTGAGAGTTTATTATATAAGAATAATTTTTCTCTAGTTAAGTTTGTAATATCAATGGTATCTATTATTTCTTGATCTGTTTATAATATATTAAAGTTAATATTTCTATTAGATAGAGTTGTAATTACTATTTCTACTATAATATCTATTAAAGTAATTCTTGCTCTTAATTTGTAAAGTGATGATATTTTATTAAAGAGTTTGAATGAATAAAAAAAATAAATTCTACTAAATAATTAAATAAGGATTATTTATAATAAATAATGTTCTATAAATAAATATGATATAAGATAAATATAATAAATTAAAGAGATAATATAATATGATTAATTTAGATTACAAAAATTCTAAATTAATATATTTTTCAGAAAGATTATATAAAAGGAAGTTTTTTAGGCAAATAGAATTATAATGCAGACTAATTTTCATGTCTAATTTTTATATTATAATATATAATTTCACAATTTTGACTATATCACTACAAATTTAGAGATTGATATAATCTTATATCATATTAAATAATTACTTAGCCACACAATTTCTATTAATATCTTCTATATTAATTTGATTTTTGTATTTGTTTATTATTCTACTATTAATTTTTTCTTTTTTTTTATAGTGGAACTGCATTTCTTTGTCATTTATTTGATTACTGATAATGTGGTTATTTCATGAATTTTATTAAGTTTGAAAATAGAAGAATATTATTCTATTATTATTTATTCTTTATTTTTCTTTATTAAGAATCAGTAAATTTATTTTACTATTAAACTGATAAGTATTATCATTTACCTCTCTATAGTTATTTTATCTATATTATTATTGTCATTATTATATTATTAAATTATGAAGGTGATTATTATTTGACCATTTGGATATGTTCATGAGTTTTTCTTTCTCAAAATTCAAAATTTCAAGAATCAGATAGTACAAAAGATAATTATAACATAATATTATTATTTTTCTTATTATCTTTATTCTTATCAATTATTATAGTTTATAGAATATTAGTAATATCCTATTCATATTTATAAATAGTTTCATAGTGATTTTTCTTGATTTCTTGAACAAAAGATAAGTTATTATTTTTTTTGTTTTATTCTTGATCATCTAACTAGTAATTAGTAGATTAGATAACTTCATATTCTAAATACTGATTGGTTCTAATATCTTTTAGAGTCAAATTATAATTACTAGGACTAGAACTATGCATTTTGTAAAGCAATACCAGACTTTTCAAATATTGTGAGAAATAAGAAAGAAACTTTTTTTCCTTTAACTCAATATTTTTAAAAAAAATATAAGAAAATATAATTTCTTATCTATATTTTAATAATATTCAAGATAAGTAATAGAGTAATAAATTTTTCATTCTTTTCTTATATTAAAAGATAGAACTTCTTCTTCTTTTTGAAAATTAATTTGTGATAAATGAGTAATCTCTTCTTCATTTTCTTCTGTAAGACTGATAATAAACTTTTTTTCTTCATTATTAATGAAGCATAATCTACAATTTCTATGATTTATTTTTTTTTATTTCTATATTAATGACAGTAATAATTTTGTAAACTATACTAATGATCTTGATATTAGTATTCTAATTAATCTTTAGTTAGAATGATTTTTTTAACTTCTAGATATTGATAATATTGATAATCAATATAAGAAGAATTATCCTAATATTTAGAATTATAAATATATAGTACTCTAAAGAGTTGATCATGAGTGATATATTTTGAATAATAGCTTTTAAGATAATAATATTCTTCTATTGACAAGATGATAAGACTTTGAGTAGATATGTTAGTTATTTGATTTACTAGAAAATTGATAGAGTTTTACTTTTATTTGATTAATTCTTGATACCAGTAAAAGTCATAACTTATCAGTACTAAAGTTTGATTTATTAGAACTAGAAGTATTTAATTTTCTATAATAATTCTAGATTCTAATCTATTATCTTTAAAATATAATTTCAGATAATTACCATTATAAGGATTTTTAAGAATTTTGCTATCTAATATTCTTAGTTTATAGATATCTTTATCAAAATTTTAATGAATATAATATAGTTCTTTCTATTTCTGAGTAAATTTTTCATGATATTAATACTGAATTTTCATTTTCTTTATTAAGACTTTATCTCTAATAAAGAAATATTAATAATTTTTGTCTTGTTAATAAGTTTCTTTTTGTTTTTATTGAGATTTTTATATATTTTATTAAGTGATAGATCTGTCTAATTCCAATTTATATATAATAGTGCAAGCACTTTTAACTAATTTATTTGAAGTAATATTTTCTTTATTATTAATTAGTTTTAATTTAGTAACATGATATTATAAACTATTGACCAATATATCTGGATATTTTCAATATTTATTTTAGTATTCTGGATACTCAAGTAAGAGAAATACTTTATATTGATGAGGGATATATTCTGTAAGTTGTACCCTCAAAGAAATTGCTAGAAATTTATTTTTTCTGGAGACTATTGCAAATGTAGATGTAATCTGCAGATTTATATTTCAATTAAACATATTTTTTATTACATATATATGAATTAATAATTAATATAATTTTTCAATTTTTCACTTTAATTAATATGTAAAAATTTCATTTTTTAACTTTAAATTTTCAAAAAATATCTCTATATAAAAAAACCACTTTAAAATAGTCTTATTCTATGAAAAAACTCATTATACTTGGTGTGCTTATGAAAAACTTATAATTATTCATTATTTAGAATACATTAATAATATGCATAGAATAATTAAAAGATTTGATATTAAACTCAAGCAAGTTCATGAATAGAGAAGTAAAAAAAAAGAATTATTTGATATTATATCTTATATTCTAATACTTAATCATAATTTCCAAGTACAGTATCCATTACTTAAAGAAAGACTTATTGCATGAGTTATAAAACTATATGATAGATAAAATATCATAATACAAAATATGATGATACAAAAAGCAAAATCAATCTTGCAAACTGATAAATTTAAACTTCTTTACCCTAATATTATCAACTTTAAATTCTTTGATTAATGATTAAGTGGATTTTTACATTATTATGATCTTTTAAATCATTGTCAGATAACTATTGCATAATATCTTTCTGAAAATCTTATTAAAAAATAAAGTGAATTTTTAAGCTTTATTTTATTAAAATATCATTAACATAAGTTTCTAATAGAATATATTAGAAATATGAATGAAATACTATTATCTTTTGATCTTTCTTGTATTATAACTCTTGAGTAATATGATATCAAGATCATTAATATTTAAATAACAGAATATGAAAGAGCTTATTTTACCATAATTCTTGAATATCTTGCTAATAGTATAAAACTTTCTTCTATATGCATCTTCAAACTAAAAAATATCTCACATGAAAACTTTTCTCAAGGTATTATTATTCATGCTAATGAAAAAGAATGATGTAATAAATAAGAAATAAATCATTAGATTGATACTATTTGGACTAAATATAATGAAATAGGAAATTCAAAGTCTTTTCTTGTTTTGAATTCATTTAAAGATTATTTAGTTGAATTAGTTAAACAAAATTTTAAAGAAAAAAATACTTATCTTGTAGTTATTCCAGATGGATTGACTAATAAACTTTAACTGCTAGATATTGCAATTAACAAAAGTTTCAAACAAAAGATAAATTAATTTTTTTATTATTATATAAAATATATTTATTGAATTTTTAATTTATTAGGTGTGTGATTGTTATAATAAATAGATGACTAATAAAGTTTATCAATTAATATCAGCTGGATATATTTAAAAATTATTATATATAACAATATACAATGAGTTAAAAAATTATAGAATAATATTGATCCTAACTTAATTAGAAAAGTATTTAAATATTGTGATATTTTGATAAGAATAGATGAAATAAAAGATAAATTGATTTTTGATTATGAAGATTTAGTAGAAAAAGATAGTGATGAAAGTTTGGTAATTAATTCTATTGATAGAGAGATATATAATAAAGTAAAAAATTATGAAAATAATTAGATAAATAAAGAATAGTTAGAGATATTAGATAAATAAAATTTTGTTATTATATTTGAATATTTTCATGAGATAAAGATATAATTTTTTGAATTATACTATATAAAATATCTGAATTTAAATCAAAAATTGGATCCAAAAATTATTATAAGATATAAATCATAAGGAAATCTATTAGTTAGCAGTTTATGATAGCTTGTCTATCATAGATAAGATAGAAAGATATGAACTTTATTAAGCTTTATCTCATTATTTTGTAAGTAAAAAGTGCTAAAAATACATACATACTCTCACAATATATTACCAGAAATTTCAAAAATGAAACTATCATTTTGGAATCCAATTTCTTGTAATCTAGTAATCTCATTTAAATAAAGATATTATCATAAGATTTGTGGAATTGCGACAAATTTAATGGAGTATTTTCATTTAAATTGGATCATTGAATTTTGAGATATTGGATTTCAAAGTGACAGATTTGTTTTTAGGATTTCTGGTAATATATTGTAGGAGTATGTATATATCCCATTCTTTTTCATGTAATTGAACTAACTTTCTAATAATATCATATAATATTCTATTCAATCTTTCTACAAGTCTATTAGTTTGAGAATGATATAATATTGATAGATAATATTTAATCTAATATTTTCTAAATAATTCTTTTATTAATTTATTAGCAAATATTATTTCTCTATCTGATATTATTTCTTTTAAAAAATCATATTTACAGAAAATATCTTTATATAAAAATGATACTATTACTTCTGCTGAACTATTTAAGATTAGTCTTATTTCTATCTATTTAGTATAATAATCTATAGCAACTACTATATACTTATAATTATCTTTTATTAGTATGAGTAGTGCAATTAAGTTTATTCCTATCTTTTCAAAAGGCTCTTTACTTTTTATAGGATATAGTATATTATTTCTTCTAATTTTTTCTTTGCATTAATATATATCATATATCTTTATATAATATCAAAATATCTAGTATATATTGCTGCATAATTATTAAATAATACTTTTTCTATTTTATTAATTTTAATTATTTTTAAGAATTATTCTGACTTTTTCTTATTATATCTGTATAAGATTCCTTTCTTTACTAAGTATAGCTTTACTTTATTTTTGAATTTTTATTAATCTTTTTTTGATATTTCTTCTGGTATAACTAGAGTATCTAAGTAAGTGATGAGTTATAAATATTTAAATAATTCTATTATATTTAAGTTAGATAATCAGATAAGAGTATATTAAGTAGTTATTAAGTAGTTTTTGATAATATATTTTCTTATTTCTTTTATATCTAAGTTGGTTCTGATTGGAAATATCTAAATAAGATATCTATATTAGAATAAATTCAGTCTTTGTGTTATTTAATTTTGAAGTTATAATCCTCTAGAGTCAAAATTCAGGCATACAAGTCTTTCAAAAATTTTTAATTTATTAAATAAACTTTTCAAAGTATTATAATCAGTTATCAGAATGAAAGAAATATTAAAATATAAGTATAATCTGAATAGTTATATTGTTCAAACTATTGCTAAGTATTCTAATTCAATTATATAATAATTTTTCTCAATATCATTTGTTCTTTTGCTAACATAGGTGATTACATGTTTATTATCTTTTTTATCTTTTTGTATCAAAACTACTCCTAATTCAAAGCTAGAAATATTAGTATATAATATAAAAGATTTCTCAAAGTCTAAATAAATTAATATAGGTGTAGTTATTAATCTATTTTTCAGTTCTTCAAATACTTCTTGATATTTAATAGATTATTTAAAAGATTGATCTTTTCTTATTAGTTAATTTAAAGATGCTACTATTTTTGCAAAGTTTTTTACAAAGCATCTATAATATGAGACTAAGTCAAAAAATCTTCTTAAAATAGTTAGATTTATTAGTTTAAAAAATTGTTCTATAATTGATATTTTGGCTGGATCAGGTTTTAAATCATCTTTGTTGATAATATATTCTAGAAAGATGAGTATAGTTTTATCAAATTGATATTTACTTGATTAAAGTTTTAGACTATTTTCTCTAAACTTGTCAAATACTTGCTTTAAATATATAAGATACTTTTCAAAAGTATCTGAGAAGATATTAGTATTATTAAGATATATAATTACAAACTTTTCAAGATAGAGCTTGAATATTTTGTTTATTAAGTATTAAAAAGTAGCTGGTCAATTATTTAATCCAAAAGATATAATATTAAATTTATATAGATCTTTAGTAGTAATAAAGACTATCTTCTGGTTTTACTTCTACTTATTAATATTCAAAGATTAAATCAAGTATTAAGAAATACTTTATTTTATTAAATATATCAAGTAAATTATAAATTCTAGGTAAAAAAAATTGATCTCTTTTTGTAACTTTATTTAATTAGTAATAGTTTATACAAAATCTATATTTGTCATTCTTTTTCTTAACTACTACTATAGATATAGACCAAGAGTTATCTAATAATAAGATAATATTTTGCTAAAATATCCTTTCTATTTCTTTTTTTATAAATTCTTTTTTAATAGATGAGTATTTATAATATAGTTTCAGAGCTATTAGCTCTTTAGTTTTTGTATTAATCTCATATTGAATGATTATAGTTTTTCCAGACTTTTTATCAAAAAGATTTTGATATTTATCTAGTAATTCTTTTAATTATTATCTTTATTCTAGTATTAGATCATTCTTATCAGAACTTTCTTCTTTATTATTTTGATAAAGTGATTCTGATATTAATTTTATTTATTCATAATACTAGTTATCTTTATTACATTTATAATATTAATTGATAAGTAATTATTAATATGTAGATATTTATCTAAATTAGTAATTTTATTTCTTTTTAATTCTTTAAATATAAAGTGAAAGAATTTTTCTTTATCAAGTTGAGTATAATATTCTTTTATTTATAAATTTAAGACTTTTATTTATTTATCTAGATTTTCTTGAATATTTAAAAGTGATTAGTCAATACTATTATCTTTTCATATTCATCTTTACTTTTTTTAGGCTTTTTTTTTTAAATCTACCAGTTGAGTCAAAGTTTTATTAATTTCTTTATGAGTTATCAAGTTCTTTATAAATTAATACTGACTAAATTTTTGAGATCTTTACTAGTGATAGAAATATTGCTTGTACTATTTTCTTATTAAATTATATAATATATGATTGACTAGAATTATTATAAATTAATATTTTAATATTTTCAGTATATCTAGTATTTATAATATCAGCTTTTACTTCTATTCCTTTGTGAACTAGAGAAAATCTAGAAGTAAGTTGACAAAATATTTCTTTTGGTACTTCAATTATAATATATAAATCTATTATTATAATTTCTTGTGATAAAATAATAAGATTTTCTAATTCTGAATATCTTAGATCAAAGTTAGTATTTGTTTTATAAGTATATTCTGGTATTTTTTCTTTGCTATTATTGTTAAAACTTTAAGTTCTACTTCTTCATTAATATTATATAAATTATATTCTTTTTTAATTTTATAGTGCTTTTCTAAATATATAATAGATATTTTAATCTGTTTCTTTTGATTTTCAAATTATAATAGATCTTTGATCTAGCTTATAACTGTTTTATAAGCATGAATCTAATTATTTTCTAGTATAAAATTATAGTTACTAATATTTTAATCTTGATTAGTTTAGTTTTTAAAATAATTGATAAGTTAATTACTTCTTCAAGCACTTTTTCTTTTGATTATTAATACTAATTAAATTTATTATACTAGATCTTTGAATTTTTCAATCTATCTTCTTCAAGAATTGTTAAGCAATTATATTACTTACAGTATTATTATCAATTATTATCTTGCAAAATTAACTATTAATAAGCCCATTTATATGCATAGCATTTACAGATACTTGTTGATTTTGTTAATTTTCTTTTTCATTTTCTATTAATAATTTCTTGAGCTAATTATTATCAATTAAAGATTTTTTAGTTATGAATGCACTCTTATCTTTTTAAAGTTATATTTAAGAGTTTAAATACTCTTTAATATTTAAGTAAGTATTCTATTTATTATTATTATTATTATTATTATTATTTTTTTTTCTATTATTATTTTAATTATTATTATCTTGACTATTATCATTCTTTCTTGGAGTAGTATATCTACTAACAATATGACCAGTATCTTTACAATTATAACAGATAATAGAATTTCTTGAGTTATTATTATTAAAGTTATTACTGTTAAAATTATTATTAAAATTATTATTATTATTAAAGTTATTATTATTATAATTATTATTTTTTCTACTCCTGTATTCACTTATAATATGATCAAATCTTTCACAATTATTTTATCTAATAGAATTATTTTTATTATTAAAGTGACTATTAGGCTAATTAGCAATTACTAATTTTTCTAATTTTGAAGTAATACTTTCAATTTATTTTGCTAATTTATTAATTCTAGTATCTATAGATGGTGTTGACAAGAAAGATAAGCTATTTAATATAGTATTGTATTATTAAAAATTAGAACTATAGATAGTTACTATATTAATTACTTTTTCTAATATTGCAGGATGAATTGGATTTATAAAGAACTTAATTTCTGATCTGAGCCCATTTATAAAGTAAGATATACATAGATAATCTGAATAAGTATTAGTTAGATTTACTTTTCTGATTAATTCTCTAATAGCTACAGTATATTATTCTATGCTTTTATTAGGTAATTATTTTTTTTGTTTTAATTATTATAAAGTCAGTCATGATTTCTAAAATATTTTTCAAATTTATATATAAATGAAGCTTCTTTTGTATTTTAATTAGCATTATCATTATATTTTCAGATTTCTGATCAATCTAGATTATGTAACTTTTCATTAGCAAACTATGTGACAGCTGAATCTTTCAAATAAGCTTCTACTATCTGAATTTTTCTTTCATTGCTAATACTATTAGTGATGCAAGTATTTTCAAAATCTTAAAGCTAATCAATTAGGTCTTGAGTATCATCATAAAATTCTATAATTTTGGTGTAGTTAGCTTTTTTTGATCTTCCTAAAGCTATAACAAGTGCTTCAATTTTATTTATCAAATCTTCAAATTTATTATTAGTAATTAATGAAGATGATATTTTATTCTTTTTATCTCTACTTATTTTTTCTTTTTCAAGTAATATTGAGGAGATAAGTATTAAAGTGATAGATATATCTTGAGTAATTAACTATATTTCTAAATATTTATTAAGTGATAACTGTATCAATATTTATTCAAGAGTATCTGGATTATATTTTTCAAACTGTTATAAGATATCTAATAGTTCTTTATTTAATTTTGACTAGTTCAGATTAGATATTTCTATAAGTAAGTCTTGTTGCTTTTTTTGTCTTTGTTCTGTTAGATATTTGCTTCTTTTATCTTTAAACTCAAATATTTCTTGTTGTAGTTTATAGAGATATATTTATATTTATTCTGCTAACAGATCAGTTTTATCTTCAATTAAAATTACAAAATCTTTTCTTATCTTGATCTGGATTTCATCATGTATTATTTCTTGATGAAAATAATAAAATTTTTTCCAGATAACTTGGTGATCAGAATCAGTATAATTTTCAAAATATAATTCAGTAAATAGTTGAGTAAAGAGTCTTTCTCTTTTTATTTTAATTTCTCTAGTTGGATTCACTTTGATATATTACAAAATTATTTCTTTAATTACTTTTGATTCTCTATTAATTTCAATTTAATTTACAGAAAATTCTTTATCTAGATCTGAATTGGATTGGTAGCTCTTTGAAATTGTTTTTTCATAGAAAAGATATCAAAAAGTTATTACCTTTTTGATATAGATTTAATATAAGAGTAAGTATTAATTCTAATATTATAAAAATATATGATAAAAGTAATCATGTATTTATAATAAGATTAGGAAAGTCTTTAAAGATTTATTGACAAGAATATGAATATTATTATCTTAATATTTATTAAGATTTATCTAAAGATAAGTAATAATAGTATTCTTATTATAACTAGCTAGAATATAGTTCAATTTTAAAATATAACTTCAAGATAAATATAATATTTAGTGTATTAACAAGACAAAATAATAGATCTTAATCAAGATCTATTCTATAAGAGAGATTCCTTAGAATTCTCTTAAAATTAAAATTGAGAACTAAACTCATAGAATTCAAATTAAAAATCTAACTAATTAAATTAATTAAATTAATTAAATTTATAAAACTGACTATTTTATTTTATTAACTAAGATATATTATTTTTATATATTTTAGAGATTATACAAATAATACTTTTATTATGATACTTATACTAGTTTTGTTATAATCTAAATATTACTTTAATTAGTATTATAATGTTGATTTTATTATAATAGTATTATTAGTTTTGCTATAATAATTTTGCTAACTTTATCATAATTATTATATTTATGAAATCTTTTAAAAATATCTACAAATAATATTTTCTAAAGCTAATATTTAATAAGATATAAATAATTATTCATTTAATCATATTATGATATGAAGTAACTAATAATATAATTAATTAATATTTTATTAAAAGTTCATATTATAATAATATAAAAATAATATAAAAAAAGATTATTTTGCAATAAATTAATTGTAATAAAATTAGATTAGTTATTAATAATTATATTATATTTATTTTTTATTTTGCAAATTATTATTGTACTATATACTGTGTCACATATAACTTACTGCATCATAATCATCCAATTATGTCAAGAAAAATCATCCAATTTATTTGAGTTATTTTAGCTATAGATAGTTTCTTAGTAGAATTTCTCTTTTCTTTTGTTTTATTAATTTAGCTAGCATATTACTAAATTTATATATTTTATTTATAATCATTTATTTCTTTATTTATTCATTAATAAGTATCTTCTGGAGATACTATCATATAAGTATTTTCTATTATTAATTTATTTATCTTATTATTAATTTTATATAATATTAATTTATTATTTAAAAATATTATATCTATTCTGTATTTTAACAAGTAATAACTACATAAATAAAGAATAAGTTTTAAACATAATCTCTTGTCTGCTTTTGATTTAGTTTTCTATGTAAATTCTATTTCAAATACATTACTTTATATCTTGAATCTTCTGTATGAATTTTCTTGATATAATATTATATTCTGATTTTTCTGTGTGAATTATCTAAATATATTATAACACATAATAAGAAGATTATAACTTTGGTAGTAGTGGAAAAGATTAATACTATACATATACATGCATATACACACATTTTCTAATACTTTCTCAATTAGTAAATAACACATTACTCATTTATCATTAACATATATACACATATACACATATACACATATATATACATACATAATATCTGGTCCTAATATCAAGTAAATAATTTTAACAACTTCTTGCTGGTCTCACTAATCTTGTTTAATAATAGTAATAACTCACTACTACTCTTGGTAATATTAGTAATAATGGTGATGGTCAACATAATTCTCCTATACCAAGAATACCTCTCAAGATTCTAACATACAAAAGAGAACCATATGAGAATATTGATATCTGAATCTTACAAGTAACTGGAGTACTATGTATACAAGAAATCACAGATAAACAAATATATATTATATATGCTAGAACTGGTTTTGAAGATGCTGCTTTTCATTAGTATTTAAATAAAGTACATACCACTAGAGAATAATTTGTCTTTGAAAACTGGAAAACATTCCTCACTAAAGTCTGTAAAGCATTTCAACTACCTAATTATCAATAATATCTTCATCATCAACTATGTCAACTTTATCAAACTAGTATTGTACAGGAGTATAGTGCTAAATTTAGAAATATTGTATGATAAATTGAAGGAATGGAAGAACTAGATCAAGTCACATATTTTATTAATGATCTTAAATCTGCAATAAAAATAGAAATATCATATCAAGCACTGGAAATTTTTAATAATATCTGGAAACTTGCAATTTATTATGACATAACTATATTTAATTTTGATTATTCTCTTAAAAGAAATAATCATAACTATAATCAGAAAGACAAGAGAAATCTGAGCTTTTCTTTTAACAACATGTACAATAATACTGGTCTCACACTCATAGAACTAAATCATGCTGAAGATTCTTATCAATATAATAATAATAGCAATAATAATAATAATAATTATAATAGAAATAATAATATTCATAATTATTATAATTATAGTAAACCAGATTATTTTGCCAAGAACTATCATTCTAAAGGAAAAGCCAAGGTCAATAATATTAAAGAAAATAATAATACTACAATTACTACATAATATAACAACAATATTGAATTCACCTGGATTCTGCTTAATAGTGAAGCATTATGAAATTTTATTAATAAAGCATATGTAAGAAATAATCAACTACAAATACATAACATGAATCCTATTACTATGGAACTTGCAGATAATCATAAAAAGAAAGTTAACTCATCTGTAGTAATCAAAAAATTAAAGCTAGATACATATCATACCTCTAATATTAATACTTCTTAATATCTAACACTATGATTTTATACTTGATAAATTATGACTTTATCATATCAATCCTATCATTAACTGATATAATAATTTCATGACATTTCACTATGGCAACAAAGTAATTAAGATTAATGCTAGCAAAAATAAATTTGCAGCTAGTTGCAACTCACTATTACAAACTATACTCTGAAAAGTAGATTTTACCATGAATATAGTTTATAATAAGTTTTGAGAATGAAGACTGAATTATTTATAAAGGTAAAGGGGATTATAATTATTCTAAAGGTTTCCTAGTACCAATACTTACAAGTATTATATTAATACAAGATAAAAACAAAATAAAGTAAAGATATAAAAACAAAGTTGTGATCATGAATACTAAACTAAGAGATAATACCAAAAACTAAGTAACAAATGCTTAAATAATTATAACAAATACAAACAAAACTAAGACAACCAATGTCAAATAAAATAAAGGTAACAATTAAAGATGGCTCCTCAATTAATTGCGGCTTGCAGCAGCCAATCAGAGAATTGCGACAGAGTTGCGGCTAGTTGTGGCTCCCATCTCTAGTAACAATGTCAAATAAAGCTTTTACATATAGGAAAGCTTACTGAATCTTTTTTAAATAGAGACAATAAATGCCAAATCCAAGCTTTTACATATAGGAAAGCTATCAAAAATCTTTTCAATTAAAATATAATCTATTATGATAGAAGAGATAATTGAAAGCAGAATATCAAGGTCAGTTCATAGGGAAAATTACAAGATAAATATAACTCAAGTATTTTCAAAAGATAATTGAATTATTACTATTCAAGTACATTTATTTCAGATTTCAGAGCAGAGATATTTATATATCTTTAAGATTTTACAAGTTTTTATCTAAATTCATTTGCTATTCTAGATTACAATTACAATCTTTAGGGCAAAAAATCAATAAACAAACAAATAAAAATATGAGATAAGATATATATGATAAGTTAAATAATAATACAAATAATAAAATAAAATAAAAAGATAAGATATATGTTTAAAAAGAAAAGATAAATGATAAAAATAAATAAAATTCATTACTGAACTATTTCTAAAATATTTTTAAATTATTATTAAACTGTTTGTGAACTGTTATTAATTTTGAGGTTAATTATTCATTGATAATCTTAAAATATTATAAAAATATTATAAGAATATTACAAAAATATTGTTGAATCATTATTGAATCCATAACTGATACATTAATTATTATTACTATAGTAATATAAATTTCTTTAATTTCATAATTTTTTGAATTTGGAAAATATAATCAATCAATTGATCTTTAGATAATATGTAATTTCAAATAATATAATTGATGTATCAGTTATGGATTCAATCACAATTCAATAATATTCTTACAATATTCTTGCAACATTTTCATAATGCTTTAAGATTATTAATGAATAATTAGTCCTGAAATCAATAACAATTCACAAATAGTTCAATAATGATTTAGAAATGCTTCAGAAATGGTTCATCAATAAATTTTATTTATTTTTATCTTTTATCTTTTCTTTTTAGAATATATATCTTATCTTTTCATTTTATT
>CAJVPS010000250.1:0-29543 GCA_910591765.1 Ambispora leptoticha | reverse complement strand
TCGATTATGATTGAATCGATTTGATGAAAATGATCGAGGTTGTGATAGCGGCGGTGAATTTGGTCGTGATGATGATTTTGATGAGGAACGTGATACAGTGGTTTCTGTTGATGATCTATTGTGACCGCTATTATTAAATGTTGGAGTCATTGATCTTGATCCGGGTGGCGATGTGGATAACGAATGGTTATAATGATGATGATAATGATGATGATGACTATTTGATGATTTTGAATCCCTTAGTACCACTGGAGATGTTGGAGCAGACATTGGTGAAGTTGGTCTTCTTTGATGAAGTGGAATATTAGGCGGAGGTGGACGACGCCTATTTTCCACATGAAATTCTGGTGGTACTGTTCTCGGAGGTGGCATCGGGAATCCCGGAGATCCTAAAGGTGATAATGGAGAGGAAGGCGTGGACGGAGGCGTATATCGGGAATTATGAGAAGATCGCGATGGAGATGGCGAATGAGTTGCACGTGGAGACGGTGATTTAGGGGAACGAGGAGGAAAAGTAGGCGATTGTTTTGAACGTGGTAGTGGGGGAGATCGTGGTGGCGGTGGTAATGATGCATTCGTTATTGTAGATGAAATATTTTGTGTCGATTTAAATGTTCCACTTTGTGACCACGATGATGACATGCCTGCATCGTTATTATTTGAAGATGACATAACTGTTCTTTTATCAGGTTTCGGATAAGGGGGCGGTAAAATAACTCCGGAGGAATTATTAAGAGAATGATAATAATAATTATAATAATAATTGGTATTAAATTGTGAACTCTTCTTTGTTGGCGATGGTGGAGATTGATGCTGTGGTGATAATGCAGTAGCAACAGAATTTATCGAATTTAGAGAACTTGATCTCGGTCTGCCAGTTGCCGATATCCCAGACAAAGTAGGTCGATGTTTTGTAACTTTTTGTTTTATCGGAATCGGTGATGTCACATTTTCTGATTGCGACATTGACCGTTTTTGATGTTGATTCTTTATTCTTTGCATTTCGATGGGTGAAGAAGGACGCGAAGGAACCCCCAATTCCGATAATCCGATCATTTTGACACTAGGAGATTGTGGTGGATGATGATTCTCATCATCAGATGGCGACGCTTTATGAGATAATGATTGAGTGTATGTGGGTGACGGAGGTGCAGACGCCGAGACTCGAGGAGCTGGCCTTGGTGGTGGTTGTGGTCTCGGCGGTGGTGGCAAGGATGGTGGTATTGGTAACGTTGGCGGAGGTGATTGTTGACGTTGATGGTAAGTTGGCAGAGATGATAATGTATAAGATAATTTTGATTCATCAATATAACTATTTAATGATTCTGATCGCTTTGAATGCGTACGTACTGCCGATAAGATTGGCGATGAAGTACTATTGTGCATTCTTGTTGATGAAGATGATATACCACTAACACTAGCGCTACCATGATGAGTATACGGATGACGATTATGAAATTGTGTAGGGTGATTATTATTAATAGTCGAAGTAGTCGATGATTTCATCAAGGTCGTGCTCACTATTGATTTTTCATCCTGATCGAAGATATTCGATGAAACAGAAGCATTAATTGCCGTATTTGTAATATTTGTCGGGACATCCGGTAACATCTGCGTACTATATTTACATTTTGTCACGGTCGACTTTAGTTCACTTAACCACCCTTTCATATCTTCGACATTGTCCGCTTGTAAGTACCATTTCTTCTCACCGGGTTTGCTTACTTCCAGCACCCACGGTTTATTACTAAAATTCTCGGTAACGCAGACAATCGTGTTCGCCGTTATCTCGAAATTATCAATCATCGGCGCGATCGAGTCTGATGATTTGAAACAATATAATGTGCCTTTGGCCAGTGCAAAATATCTTCGCTTCCAGGACTTTGAGAATGAGAAACTTGGATACATGTATCTTGCCATGTACCCATTCTGTGATATATGATTTCGAATAGTTGCAACGGTTATTGTGCCAGAGAATGATGGGGTTGAAGATCGTGGTCCCACGAATTCTGATAATACTTTATCGGTCACTCTTTCCACGTGCAATGATGCCGCTCTTTTGTGCGAATCTCCTTCGCTGATTCCCAGTATTCTATTTGCCTTGTTTGATTTATCCAAGAATGGTCGATGATCCTCAAGAGGAGGTATGCCAAGTACTTTGTTCGCTTTTGCACTACTACTAATAGTAGTCGGTGGCCTTTCTCGATCAGGTATTATGTCTGTTGATGGTGGGGACGACGATAAACCTAAGATTTTAGATGCCTTACTACTTATTCCTACTCCGCCTATAGATGTTGATGATGGTGTTCCCACTAGTATTTTTTCTTCGTCTGGTGTCATTCCAAGAACTTTACCAACTTTGGTCAATTGTCTTTGTTCTGGTAAAGATCTTTCATTATTACTATTATTATTGCTATTATTGAAATTTATTGGATCAGGAGATCCAGGACGACTTCCAAAAGTTTCATCATTATGATTGTTAGACGATGCTACAAACATTGTTCTCGTGCGATTTCGTATTGATAGTGAAGAAAATTTGGATCTGCTTAATTTTCGCTCTGCCTTTGACTTGCTGTTATTATTATTATTGTTGTTGTTATTGTTGTTGTTGTTATTTCTTCGCTGAGAATAATCATCCTCCGGATCAGACAAAGATCCTCTTTGTGAGTTTCTGTTCGAATCCTTTGAAGAAGATGATGATATCGAAGAACGTAACGAGGAAGAAGACAACACAGAAAAAAAAGACCTTGATTCTTTTTTTCTTTTTGATTCTTTCTTCTTCTTTTCGTCCAATTGGAGAGTTGATGTGGTGGTTGTAGAGTTTGATAAATGTTGTTGTTGCTCTTCTAAATGATCAGTAACAGAAGTATTGGAATCTGTTTCGTTGATATTTATGCTATTTCCAGTTTCAGTCGAAAGGCGATCTAACGAAATACGATCTAACGAGAGACGACCAGTTGAGAGACGACCAGTTGAATGACGATCAATTGATTTTATCGATCTAGAATCAGGTTCAAATGACTTTAGGTTGCCAATGCGCGGTTGCTGTTGTGAAGATGGCGCTGGCGGAGGAGAAGTTATTGTCGCAGGTAATTGTGACTGTTGTGACGATGAAGAGGATTGTTGATTTTGACCAGAAATATTAATTATAGTACCAGTTGTACTGGTGATAGATTTCGTTGATTTAGTTTCTTCCTCCTCTGCGATTATTCCCAGAGTCTGCTCTCTTTCGTGTGTAACTTTATAATATTGATCCTCTAAACCTTCTAATAATTGACTTGAACGCGGAGAAATTTGTTGACTGTTTTTATCAATTGATTCGTTATAATTACTAGAAATTTCTTCAGAATCGTCCTCTGCGTCTTTGTCGTCATCCAATTGACTACTTACGCTCGATCCAATTCCGGACTCTTTGGATAATCGATTTTCTTTGGTTTTAGTAGTGGTGATATTGCCTGATGTTGTATCAGTGTCTTTATGGTTGTTGTTATTGATATTGATAGTCTTTGCGCTACTGTTACTGTTCCTATTACTTAAACTGCCCCTGTTGCTTTTATTAATTATTTCAGCTTTTCTTTTTCGCTCCGGATTTATTATGGATACTTCGCTTAATGCGTTGACCACTTGGGTAAAGAAAGCTTTTTCGTTTTTATTATTTTTGTTATTGTTAATGGTGGTGGAAGTAGAAGTTGTCAAAATCTCACTATTTTTATTGTTGCTGTTGTTATTCTTGTTATTATCTGTACTACGACTTGTAAGTATTGCTGCGGTTTTTTCTCTTTCGGCCGCGATGCTTTCGGCTGTAGTCTTCAAAGATTTTTCTATCGCTTCTCTTTTTTTATTATTATTATCAATGCTACTCTCTTCTTGCGTATCGTCAAGCGTTTTCTCCTCTTGCTGTTCAGCATTCGTTGTTGAGACGCTAGAAGGATCTTTATCAAGCATGCTGTTCGTTGGGTGCCATATAACCGCACCCTGGGCGATTCAGACGCGAAGATATAATTTTATAAAAGATGGTATATGTGTACAGATGATAGCGATGATTATGTTATTATCAAAAGTCACAAATGAGAGAAATAAAGTATTCAGCGAACGAGAGAGAGAAAATAGAGAAAACAGACACGCACGATCGAAAGAAGAGTAAATAAATAAATATAATGGGACAAAATCAAGATGATAAATAATACCACAGTTACTAAAAGTATACACAAACCAATATGAGGATACACCACAGAACTAAGTACACATCTATAAGTAGCGTTGTGTTGCTGTAGGTCTGTTGGTTTTTTTTAATTAATACCTGGTGCACAAGAATATGGAAAAACGATAGCAATAATGTCTTTAATTTTTAAATTGAATTTACCATTTTTTTCAAGATAGCGAGAGCGCGAAATTTCGGACAATTTTTACAAAATTTAATTTTTAGATGGTTGTTGAAAGGGTCGTCTTTTATCGCATGAGAAGTTAAAAGGAACTTCTACGTGGAGGTTTGGCATGTTGATTAGTATGAAATTTATCCACATACTTGTGCATTTTGAATTCAATTTAGCTAATAGGCAGAGTAATATGATTATGATTGAATGTTGAAACCGTCAAAAAAAGCTAATTATAAAAGTCAAACGATTACTCTGTGGCCTTTTTTTCTTTAACCATTTGACTAATGGGATAACCGGCTATGAACTTTTTTCATGAAATTCGAAGAACCAAGACAATACTCTAGAATCACGATTCTTCAATCAAAAACATTTTGCTCGAATTCTTTTTTTTTTTTTTTATGTTCCAAACAAAAGTAATAAGGATTATCAACATTAATTTTTGCTAATTTTAATTAAAACATACACAATTTTTTTCAAATTTGTACGTGTTTACGGTGATGAGGATGAAATGATTATGATGCGGTAGCGTGTGTGCCACGAGATTAATTGAATTGAATGTCGTGTTAAAAGAAATGAAGAGTAAAAACAAAAAGGTTTTTTTATGTATGTATGTATATATGTATGCTAATGTAATATATGTCAATGTGTGCGTGAATTTTTTTGCGTGATTACATGACATATGTTTCTCATATTTATGTATTGATACAAGTATTTGTGTAATGTTGAACATCTTCCTATAAATGCTATAATCAAGGTAATTTTTTTTCGTTAATTGTTTGCTCGCTAAAATTGCTCTGATAAAGTCATTAAAGATGCCTATAACGATCATAATAATGTTAATAATAATAATAAATAATATGATGTATAATAAATAATAATAATGTTCATAATAATAATTCCCATTAGAAAACGTAGTTGATTGGGGAAAAGTGTTCGTTAAGAAAGAATTTCATGATTAATGGCATGCACAAGAATGAATTCCTTTTTTTAGGAATAATTTTCTCGCCATTATCGTTTCTAAAATATCGGATACGCAACGCAAAAAACATCTTAACGAAAACAAAGGAAAGTCGTGTAGTTCTTGGCGACCTGTTATGTCTAAAAATCGAATGTGCATGAAAACAACGGAAAGTCATGTAGCTCTTGGCGAGTGTGTTCTCCCGTTATGTCTACAAATCAATGTGCATGGAAACTAAATGTAGCGTCAAAGATGATGTCTGTTATCCAGTTCTTTTTGTATAATTATTTTACGACATTGGGCTTTGTAATTTATTTTCCAAGCTATTAAATTTCATTGCTGTATATTATCCGCAAATTGTGTAAATTATAATACCCGACGATATATTTTATTAGCAAACGGGAGCTTAATGCAGAAGTATTAATGTTTAGTAGCACCACCCCCTTGGGAGAGGTAAATACATAGAAGTTTTATAAAAATTTTTGTACTTGCCAGTTTTGTAAAATAACGATTTTTTATTCAATTACAGTATACTTTCATAGTCACCCAATTTGGAAAACCGGGATATCTTTCATTTCTGATCGAAAAATTTATACATTCTTATTGGTTGTTAGAAAAATTGAATGATGACCAGTATTCACTTCATTGATTTCTGATTTCACGTGACTCGCGTTATTAAGATACGTTCTCCATGTTTCGTGTCGCATTTAAGTGCATAAAATGCATTGAACCATCTTTCACAATGCAAGTAAGTCTTCTAGTTTTATTAGTTGTGAGGAAACTCAGTAACTCCTATACAAAACTCTAATTTTCCGGATCGCACTGATGAAAATACATTAAAAATGTTTGTGCAGAAGACCGGACATGTTTAATAGAGGAATTTTAGTTTATTTGCCAGATTTATCCGTTTTACAATGAGCATATCTCTCAAAAGGATAAGTAGTCGAGAGCAATATTTGCATATCCCTATGAAATTGTAGTCATCCTAGTGACGCGTAATATTAGTCCAAGGCTAATGTTACGTGAAAGCTGACATTAGCAACATATCGATATTATGTAAATGGAAAGATTAGCGTGTGTACAACGGTGAATTTAATGCACCAACTATGGTATTGGGACAATTATGATCAAATATATTAAAATTCGGGAAAGATATATTAGGAAAATCAATTATAACAAGAACCAATTGAAGCTACGGTGACGAGACTTCTTACCGTTTTTTGGTTTCGATGTCGGTTTTTATTTATTATTTATTGACAAGTATATTTTAGAAAACGCCTTCTTCGCATTGGTAAACAAAGATTGATGATTTTGTATAAACGATCAATACAAAGGCAAACTCGATAAACTGAAGTGGTCGGCGCTATTGTAGAAAATTTGAAAAATTCGGTCTATCCAGTTTTTAATTAGTGCATCGAATTGTTAAGGTTCGGGTTTTTACCCGGATTGCCTTTGTATGTATAATCGAATCAAAAAAAAAATAATTAAAGAAAGAACTTAAACCCAAAATTGATCATCTCCATGAAAGAATAAATCAAAAAATAAAAAAAATAATAGATTGACGAAAAACTATAAAATAAAAAAAATTCACAACCTTTCTTGCTTTTTTTCGTCCCTCATTGTTTACCAATGTTCTACTCAATTTCTACCATTACTATCAGTCATCATCGTAATCTCTTTCGTCAACAAATCAAATCTCATCTAGTATCAACTAGTTCCAAAAATTATATTACAAAAAAACTACGACTACAAGAAATATTGTCCAACACCAACTCTCGCCGGAATATTACGTTCTTGATCAGGAACCGCATTAAACAATTTGAAACTGCTCTCGTCAACTTTCAGGTTCTCATTAATCTGCATAATCGAGGCGACATTTCCGCAGCGATAGCAGTAATTTGGGGCAGACCATACAGTTACAAGGTTATCATCCGGAAAGGCATATTTGTATCCTTCTTGTACTAATTGATGTGCACGTGCGATCAGAATAAGCCCATTTACGTAATTAAACTAAATAAATTATTTTTCATGCATTAATATCATTTTTTTATCGCGAGAGGTTTTTTTTATAGAATGTTGTATTTTCACCTCATTTGTAACTTTGGCTCCAAATAACCAGCCAGCTCCACGTGGACTAACAGCCCATGTGTCAATATGCTCTTCGGGGTCAGACCACATCAAATCTAAAGACGAAAAACTTACTTATTATATATATCAACCAAATATAAGATAAATTTAATACAAAAACTTGACAAATACCACAAAATGCACCCTCGTGTGGGATTTCTTGTGACCGTGGTATCGTCCGTATTTGATCTAATGTTCGAACTTCTGGGGATAATCCACCATGCACACATAATACTTTACCATCGACAATCTAACATACAAAATGCAATTTATTAATTTTAGAATATATCTATTAAAGATAATTTGTCATCAATAATTGAAAGATAATCTACTTACAGCAGCCAACGTTAAATAATCAAACACTTGACAACAATATTTCCATACATTAGCGTTTCCATATTTATTTTGACATTCATCTAACAAAAAACATCACCGTCATTTTCATCACTACCATTACCTATGTCATGTATCTCAACAAAGAATAAATGATTAAAACATAACAACTCACCATAAAATCCATACACCTGCGTGATCTGCCGACTTTCGTGATTGCCTCGTAATAATGTTATTTTATCGGGATATCTTTTTTTTAAAAATTTTTTTCAATTTTTCGTCTAAATTTTCTCGATTAAAACTTCCAAATAAAAATTCAAATATAGAACATTAATCACACCTTGCTTTCAACGCCATCAGCAGGGTAAACGTTTCTAGACTATAATACCCGCGATCTACGAAATCACCCTTAAAAGATTGATAAATTAATTCTAAACGACTTCGATAATAAAAATATTAAGTCACACATTTATACTCAATGCATTATGATAAGGATAAAGAATCACAAACCATAAATATATAATGCGTATCAGGAATTTCACCACCGACACGAAACAACTCCAACAAATCATAAAACTGCCCATGTATATCGCCGCATACTGTCACTGGTGTATTCACGGGCTGTATATTTGACTCTTCTAAAAGCAATTCTTTAACCTGTTGGTTTTGAAAAATATCCCAAATGTAAGTTCGGTTTCATTATACTTTGTAACTATCGAGAAGCCAAAAGCCTTTCTTTAGCGCCATTACTTTCGTTTCCCGTATACATACCATCTCACATAGCTTTTTAATATCAGGTTCCGGTAAATACTGACATTTTTTTATTGTAGCCAGCCACTCGTCGGGTGTTCCCATTATAATATGATATATATATATATAAAGAGTGAAATACACAAAACGTTTTGGACACGTGCCGTAGAAAATTTGAATAACTTCCAAATATTTATTTACTTTATTTAGTACGTGTTCATGTATACTTCAGCATTTCATTTTGCAGATTTTAAGAGTGGTTTAGTACAAAATATTGGAAAAAATGTCCTCAAATGTTGTTGTATTGCTTGGTGGGGGTAAAAAACAACAAGTGAAGACGACCCCGATGATGCCTTTAAAACAGATCGTTAAAACTGTATGTGAGAAACAAGGCTATGATACGAATATTTACGGGCTAAAGTAATCAAAGTTTTCAAGTGACCTATAAAAGTCTTTACATCATATGTGCTTCATTTTAACGTTATTATGAAATAAAAGGCTCGACAAAAATGTCCTCGATCTTTCACTTACTGTTCGATATGCAAATCTTGCTCCTGGCGCAAAATTAGAATTAGTTCGAGTTGGCGCGTCAAAAGGTCTTTATCCTCTTTAGCTATTATAATAATGTTGATTTCTTGTTATTTCCAGACCGATTGACTTTAAATTTACTTAGTTTTGAGCGAAATTACTATTGCACTTCAAATGGAAGATGGCTCTCGAACAATTCACAAGTTTCCTGTTACTATGTCACTATGGGAAATACTGATCTATTTTGAGAGTAACTCTCAAGACGGGTATATTGTTATTAAGCTTAATTTCTTAACCAATTTCAGAATAGTCGTTTATATATTTCTTGAAAAGACTGACATTCTCTGCTATGTTTATGGACAAAAAGATCTTTGAATCTCACTAAACGAGTTGCTCCTGCGCCTGCTCCGTCAACATCAAACAAAAAGGGGGTCTTTAAGAAATTTTCCAAAAAAAATAACACTGATGTTCCCCTTCCCCTCTTTTATCAACAACCAGTTTGCTTGCTATTAAATCAAGAGGTATTTTTGATATTTCCTTTTTATTTTTCTAATGCTGACGATTTTAATTTGTTTATTTATTATTGACGTAGTACGCGACAAATGCAGTACTTCAATCAACTACGCTTCAATCTGCCGGAATAACTACAGGGAATGCTGTATTGCGCGTCGCGTTTAGACATACCAATCTAAGTCTAGAAGAAGCATTGACAGCTACTGAAACAGTGAAAACACAGGAAATATTACCTACTTCTGCTGCTGCTACCGCTGTTAATACTACCACTTCTGACACCATCCCTACTGATACTACCACTACTACCACTTCTGACAATGTCACTGCTGATACTACCATTACTAACTCCACCATTACTGAAACATCAATACCTTCAGCATCCGAAGAAGCATCAAAACTTACAAATACGAATCTTGGGAAGGAAGTAATTGCAAAAGTTTCGGATCCAGATGAACCTATGGAATTGGATAATCCGCAAATAGCGGAACCTCAAACATTGGCAGATACCGAAACAACAATGTAAACACAGGAAATATCATCGGTTTCAAATGATATTTCTGTTGCTGCTACCGTTGTTAATGCTGTCATTGCTAGTGCTACCACTGATATTGCTGAAAATATTACTGTTGATAATATTACTGCTAATACTACCATTGCTGACACATCAATACCTTCAGAATCTGAGGAAATATCGAAACTTACAAATACGAGTTTTAGGAAGGAAGTAATGGCAGATAATAAAGCTTCGGACCCAGATCAGCCTATGGAATTGGATAACCCACCAATACCGGAATCTCAAGAATTGGCAGTTACTGAAACACAAGAAATATTATCTGATACAAATGATACATCTGCTGCTGCTACCGCTGTTAATGCTACTACTGCTAATGCCACCGCTGCTGATCCTACCACTACGAATGCTACCATTACTGATACCACCACTGCTAACGCTACCATTGCTGACACATCGATACCTTCAGAATCTGGAGAAGCATCGAAACTTATAGATCCGAGTCTGGGGAAGGAAGTAATGACAGATGTTAGAGTTTCGGGCTCAGATGAATCTATGACATTGGATAACTCATCATTATCGGAACCTCAAGCATCTACAACAGAGTCATTAAAAGTGGCGCCAATTGCTTTCAATAGAGATATCAAAGTATTAAATGCACCACATAGTGAAGTACCAGCAACACAAAGTACGTATTTGTTTTTGATTGAATAACACTTCCGAAATTAGCTATTTAATTTTATCCTTTGTTGTTCAATTATTATATAGTTGATCTACCGGATTCCTTTTACGAATTAACTCCAGCTGAGTTACAACATCTCTTGGCACTCCAAAAATCTAAGCGTCGTGCAGAAGAAAACACTGGATTTAAGACGAAAGCTATCCGAGAACAAGAAGAGAAAGCCAAAGAAAAAAAATACCCAAAGGTATGTTATAAGAGAAAAGACAAACTATGCTTTTGATTGTTTTGCGATTATTACCGTTGCTGCAAGTTAATGACGAATTAGAATTTGACATTGTGTAGACAATGGTTCGTGTACGATTCCCGGATCAACTTCAGCTACAGGCGACTTTCTTATCCAAAGAAAAAGGTTTATTTTTATGTTGATGTTTTATTATTATTTACTAGGTTCTCTATCTAAAATAGTTTTTTTTACAGTGTCTGAACTCTACAAGTTTGTAAGGGAATCTTTACGAACTCCCGAGCGCCCGTTTTATTTATGTAAGCTTTTTTAATTTTTCGCGTTAGAAACGATATATGCGTGTCTCTGACTTTCATCATTATTGTTAAATAATAGATACAAGCCCGCCGAAAAATGTGCTTTCAGATCAAGAGATAAGTTTATATAATGCGGAATTATCTCCTGCTTCAGTAGTGCACTTTAGCTGGACAGAAAAATTCCATAGTCTTGGTAAGTATTTGTTTCTTATATTCTATAAACTTCAAAATTAATGATTAATGGTCACATTTAATCACGTACATATTAGAACTCGATGGACCTCCGTATTTGATTGACAATTTGTTGGCATTAGCTGAAGATCTCACAACTAACGACACTGTCGGAACAATTTCTATAGCGGAAACGGAAGGATCGTCGTCGGAAAAACACGTTAAGTATAGTGGTGATGATCACCCTTCTGATCCTTCCAATCGGGAAAAATACGTGACTAGAAAAAAAAATCCAGATCCTGATGAAAGCGGCAGTAGATCATCGTCGGCCTCAAACACAAAGATGCCAAAATGGCTCCAGTTAGGTGAGTTTATGTTATATTCGTATAATTATCGCGTAGTTTTTTTACTGGTGAATTATTGGATAACCTCACTAAAAAAATGAACTTTCGTTATAGGCAAAAAGAATAAAGGTAATAAATAAAAGTTAATTTAATATCAGAATTTTGAAATCACACGTAAAAAGAAAAACAGCAAGATGAAATAGTGTTTAGATCTCGAATAACATGTATTTATTATTTAGTTTAATGATAGAAAAATAGAAAAATCTTTGTTTAGTTTACTCGATACGAATAAAAAATTGATCTAGCAACTTTTCAATAAATATTAATGCAATTCTTCCCACTACTATGTATATGCATATATTCACATCGCTATTAGCTTAACAACCTCTTCACAACTTCAGATATACGTTTTTTAGGAGCACGACTCGAATCAAGTTTAACCTCTTTCATAACACGACCAAGATCTTTTACACTTGATGCGCCAACACTACTTATCACTTTTTTCACCTCGTCCTCGATCTCCTGATCTGACAATTGTGGTGGTAAGTAAGTCTGCAGAATCTCGAGTTCTGTTTGTTCGGCCGATGCGAGATCTGCGCGATTTGCATTCGAATATTGGTCGATTGATTCTTGGCGACGTTTTATGGCACGTTGAATTATTGCGCAGATCTCTGCGTCGGTTGATGGAAATGTGCTTGTGGAGTCGGCTGATTTACTTGCGTATGTGATGTCCGACAGAAGTCCCTAAATTGTTTGCACTGAGAGTTGATCATCTGTTTTTATTAGATTGGTTAGAATTGATAGAATTTTTACCTTGATGACGTTTAATTTTCCTTTATCTTTGCTACGCATCGCATCTTTAACGTCACTTTTTAATTTTGTGAGTAACGGAGGAATCTGAGGTTCTGACAATGTTGCTGTTGCTCTTTCTGCTGTTATCAAAAATTTAAAGTTGATCGATTATTAATTTGTAACTAAACTATTCATTACACTGTGAACCTCGATATACCGGATTGAGGCTCAGAACGGATTATAGTAAATCCTTCTCGATATAAATAAGGGCTTTCTTAATTAAATCTCATTACAACAGATTTTTTCATCAATGGAACGGGAGAGTTCGTTATATCGAGGTTCATTATGTAATCAGCTAATAAATCAATTAGAGTTTATCAAATCATTCTATTAATTAACCTTGCACTGCCGTTGAATAAAATCTTTGATCATGATGCGCAAAGAACGAAGAGAAATTAAACCTTACTGAAGATATCTTGGGTTTTTTCGTAACATTATTATTGATAGTTGTAGCAATAGATAGAACGCGACGAGATAAAGAGTGCATACTTTTTTTTGTGATTTCGTGTTACGTGCGATATGATTTACGGCGATTATAGTTTCTCCATTATAATCATTATTCTCGTCTTGGCAGAATTAAGTCGATCAAATATTAAAATTTTAAAGTGTGTGAAAAGAAAGTATTTGATTTTTTTTTATTAAATTTTCTGTTTCAAGTCTCGTTAGTATTTCATATGTAACAGTTCAGCATAAGAAATTTCGCGAAAAAATTGCGTATGATCGTCTGTCGTTTCTTAAGAAATTAGAAATTACATATACTAATCGATTACTTTACTCCATGAATGCTAAAAAAAAAATAATGTTTTTGTGTGCAAAAAGATTAATTAATGTCTTGTGTATGATTGATATACATTATAAAAAAATTAAAATCCATAACTATCGAGAAAAACTACTAACAATAAAGAAATGTTCGTTGAGGGTATTGGGGGGAGGGATGGGGATGTTGTGCTGGGGGAGGATGTTGTGCTGGGGGAGGATGTTGTGCTGGGGGAGGATGTTGTGTTGGGGGGGAGGATGTTGTGTTGGGGGAAGGGTGTTGTGTTGGGGGGGAGGGTGTTGTGTGATAAATGATGATATCAAATTCAAGCGAAGAAAAAAAAGAGAAAAAATATCTACATGTTTGCAAGAGAGAAAAAAGCAATAATTCAATTGATAAAAATATTGTACTTGCAAGGAATATATATACAAAATTAATTAAAAAAGAAAAAATATACAGATATGTATGGATTGTCCAATATACACCGCTCATTAAAGGGGAATTATTACATTGCAAAGAGAACTTGATTCTTTGATTATAAAAACTCTCTACATGCAAAAAAATAAAAAAAAAACATCATTGTTCCACATTATAATAAAACAGCATTGTCCACTAATAAAAATGTTCACAAAATGATATATCGTCATTGTCCACTATCTAATCTTACAGTCCTTCTAAAAACCCCTTGAGCAGTAAAATATTTACAAAAAAAGAAATACTCAAAAAATACACGCAATTGAACATTCTTTATTCACTCTCATCCCCATAGTAGTGTGCAATTGTTTGTTCACCAATACCGTAAAACTCGATAACCACAACCGCTGAACTGAAATTCTTGGTTGTTAAAAATGAATGTTCGTGGCCACGAAGCAACTGATCTATTTCCTCGATTATTCGCTAATCCTTGAAGGATTGATGCAGCTTCAACCTCTTCTAAAAGATCCCGTTCAAAAATTGGTTTTGGTGGACTGGCATTGCTCGGATGAACTGGGTTCATTGGGATCGGCGAATTATAATGTTCAAATATAACACCGTTATTGGATGAAATCTCAGAACTGGATTCATCACTTGAAATCGCGATTATATCATCGGAATTATTTATTGGTGAAACGTGCGTCTGATCTTGATAAGCATCATTAATTCCGGTATCATTATTGGTAGTAGTAGTAATGTTAGTGGTATTAGGGAAAAAGGTGCCACATTGATATGCGAAATCTTGACAAAAAGTCGATGATCCATCTTCGTAAGTCAACTGTTCTGTCTCCATTGAAAATTTCCTGAGTTTGCGTGGCACTCCTCCTTCATGATCAAATGAATCTGCATCTTGATAATAATCATCTTGATCTTCTTCGTATCTTCGTTTAGTAGAATGAGCGTCAGTTCTGAGAAAAAAGTCCCAATCATTCAAGGTTGGATGCTCTCGATCGTACTTAGGGTCAACTTGTTCCTCATTGAGGAGCGCATGGATATTACTGATTTTTGATCGTTGTGTCGATGAGGATCCACCTTGAGCTTCTGATGGATTACGGTAAGATTGGAATGGATATTTGTCGGAATCAAAAATATTATCTGTGGAGCTCGAATGCATGTAGCTCCGCGTTGTATTTGAGGAAATAGTGTTAGCCTCTTCCTTGGTCTTCTCTCTCTCACGTTTTCCGAGCAAAATTTTCAGCTTGGGCTTAACCGCGCACCCAGTAACAGTACCGGTAGTAGTAATTGTTTTTGTGCTGATGGGTGTTGCAGTGTTAATATGCATCAACGTTACATTATTTGGAACCGAAGCTGCCTCTTTAGGCTTTCGCCTAATCCTCTTTTTCTGTGCAGCATCGTCTGTGAGAGCAAGAACCCCGAAACCAGGTTGTGTTGGCGATAATACTTCCGACGGAAAACGAGGTCCAAAAATTGGGACCAGCTGATCCTTTAACGGGAAACATGTCCGACGCGAAAGTTCCTTTGCTGAATCGTACGGCATCCTATACATATTCGAAATATAAGGAAAACAAGAAAAGAAATATTTTAATATAAACTGATTTCAATTCGATTCTCGGGCAATGAAAGAAAAAACTAAATCCACAAAAGTCAGGGATATCTTACCAAGTCCCTTGTATTTTCAAAAACCCACCGCGAACTTTTTTAATGGTTGCTGCCAGGTCCGGGTGGGTTTCTACTAATTTCGCGATATCAGCCTTGTTCTTCCCAAGAGCCTTCCATATTCCTGTGAAATGAACGTATCCAGTTTCACGGTCCCACATTATCGGCTGTTCGTTGATGTCGTATTCATAAACTGTAAATCATTCCAATGAAAAAAGGAAAAAATCAATTCAACAAATGGTGTTATGAAATTACGATATTCACATTTCTATATATTTGAAACAAAAGATGACAGACTATCAAAGACGATAAGTAGAAGAGTCGAAGACGCAAAGATACAATTATTCTTGCGTTGAAATTAAAAATTTCCCACGATAACATTCTGTGAATTTGCTGCATTGCCCACGACAGTAAAGAACATATAGCAACGAATTCGACAAAAGAATGTAACGAAAACATACCTGGAATGTAACCTCTCGGATCAAGAGAGGTCGAGTATCTGTTCCTATCTACCGAAATAGTAGTTTCGGAATGTGGCTGATATTGAAGTTGATCTTTCGACCTATCCTCCACTTCTACCTGTTGTTGGGACAATTTCTTTCTTGTAGTTTTGCGCCGTCCTTTTGTCGCGCCCAAAGACGCAATGTTCGTCGTCGCCGAAGAGCTTTCGACAACGCCCTCGGTGGTGTTGATTGTCGTTGTTAAGTTTGTCGCCTCACCTTGCGACATGGTTACCGAACACTAGAATTCAAATGCAAATGTAAAATAACCGGCAAACAATATGGTTAGGAGTCTACGAAAAGGAAACAATAAACAGAAGCGTCGAACGGGAATAAATTTTATAACCTACATGTATTTGCGCAGTAACTAAATTGTTAAAGCGCAGCGAAGGCGGGTAATTCAGTTTAGTCAAAGCCAAGAAAAAGCGAAAGGAAAGTGTTTGAATGATCTCACACAAAGTATATAATGTCTCAGGTTAATTGTTAAAGAAAGAGTTAAGTCTCGGTTTTATGTGTTTGTGTAATAGTTATACGCCAAGGAGAATATTTATTTTAAATGGTTGGCTCGGACGCAGGTTACAAATGCTTCCGAGAAGTAATTCAGTGTTTGACGACTTTAAAGTCGAAATGTGTTCTTATAATTAAACTAGGAGGGAAGAAGGGGTATGTAGTGGTGTGTGCGTAAGTAGTATCAAACAAAGTTAACATACATACAAATAAAAATCTTAGGGATTGGAGTGAGGGCGGCGTATGAACGAGAGTAAAAATAATAATAAGAATGATAATGAGAGGAAAGAATGAAGGAAAATATATGATGGAAAATATTACTATCAAACAATATTAATATACTATTTTATATGGAACATAATACGGTACATTAAGTTATGGGTCGAAATAAAATATTCCAAATATATTATAATAAATGATCTTATATTATGAGTGGTTCTAAAAAAGTTTTTTTGGATGTTCGTACCATTGATGGTTTTTTTCTGATGGTTGGCTCGCGCAGTCAATATATTATTAGAATAGCGTTTTTTGCCATTATTTCTTATAAATAACTTTATTTGATACATTTAGGTGGTGCATTATGAAAAAGAAGGGTTCTTAGGTGACACATTCTCACTTACTTTTACCCTGGGATAATCAATTTAATTTGATGACGAAGGAGGGAGAATTTTCTCCGCTTCGGACAATACGGACAAATGATGTGACGCAAATCGGGGGTCAATGTTAAAATATATATAGATAAAGGGAATTTCAAAGCAAACACAAAAAAAGAAAAATGTAAACGTGTTGTGCGCAATAAATATAGATGTATGTTTACGTGTGTGTATTTTTTTTCGTGTGTGTATTTTTTGTGTGCGTGTGTGCGTTCAAAAACGAGACTTGATGTATGTGCGACAGAGATTCGCAACCACCCAATTTTTTTAGGTTTTATATATCTCTACATGTCATTTGACCTCATGTGTGTAACAAATTTTAAAAAGGATGGCGTCATAACTCTGTACAAAAAAATTCAGTTTTGAGCGGGAATACAAGATCTGTTGAATTTCCGGCACCGAGAAAAAAAAAATTCAATTGGAAAAATGCGCTAATTTCTCGAGCAATATTTACCCACGCATCAAAGCATCAAATAGGAAAGAATCAATAATGGACAGAATGTAGATCTTGTCCCATTGAAATAATGAAATGAGTGTGAGAGAGTGGCTGTGTGCGTGAGGTTAAAATTTGGCGCAGCCGAATCAAAAAAGAACGGGAATTTTATGCAGGTCATTTGACGAATCAAAATTCGAAAGGTGTTTGGTTAGATCAATTTAGAATATATTTTTTTACTAGCACAACTTTACCGTTGATTTTGAACAAAATGTTTGAAGAGGAGCTAAGTTTTCTGCGTAGGATGACCAAGCGACAGGTAGTTTAGTCGTCTTTTGACATCTGCTTTCCTTCTCTTGTGACGTGACATCGTTGCTTTAAATGATTAAAGCGAGGGAGAAGTGTACCTCTCGCATTTCACTAATTGACTTACATTAGCGTAATAAAATATGCATCTCTCTTTCACAACTTCGTATCGTAATCATACATGAAAGCTTGCAATGCAAATCCTTAATTTCGTAATGATAATTTCATCGGCATTAATGGTGTGGAAAGGGCTAGCATTATACACAAATAGCGAAAGTCCAATAGTTGTCGTTCTAAGGTATGATAATAAATTTTATTTCCCATTGATATTCTTGCATAATTCGCATTAAAGCTGCTGGTCATAATAGTTTTGAACAATTACGACATAGTAATAAAATAATTGCGGCATGGGTCATAATATCAAACACGAATTATAGCAAGCAGCTTTAATTCACATAATTCACTGAATGAATGAATGAATGTCTGTAATAGTGGTAGTATGGAACCGGCGTTTTATCGTGGTGATCTTTTGTTCCTTGGAATGCCGAATGAACCAGTGCATGTTGGTGATATAGTGGTCTTTAAAATTCCGGGAAGGGATGTGCCGATTGTCCATCGCGTCATAAAGTTACATGATGAGTACGAATATTTTATTTTATTTTTTATTTTTTATTTTTTATTTTTTATTTTTTATTTTTTATTTTTTATTTTTTATCTAACGTTGAAATGATGAATTCTTTAATTAGACGCGAAACCGGTAAACAATTCATTCTGACAAAAGGAGACAATAATCAGGTTGATGATCGAGGACTATACAATCCTGGACAACTTTGGATTCATAAAGAAGATATTGTGGGAAAAGTTAGAGGGTGTGCATAATATTTTTTATTTATACACTTTTTTGCCATATGTTGGAATGATCTGATGATTATCCACAAACGAAATTAATTGATTTTATATATTATGGTTTTAGATTTTTGCCGCATGTTGGAATGGTCACAATACTCATGAATGATTATCCGCAATTAAAGTGGATTTTAATTGGAGGGTTGGGATTATGGGTATTGGTTAATCGAGAATAAAAAAGGTATATAAAAAGGGACTTGGCGTCGTGTCATGTTATAATATAGAGTTATAATATAGAGAGATAATATTGAATTGATGCTTTTATTTGGTGAAACACGTGAAAAATAGTAATGTTCGTCGGTTTTGTTGGGGATGATGGTTAAACACTTATCTTGCTTTATATCATAAACAATTTACATTTATTTAACTATTAAGTTTTCTTTTCAACCACATGGATACCATCAATGAAATTCGCTAAATCTACATCACGTTTTGAGAGCCCTTGGCATTCGTGAGTTGCAAGAGTTATTTCGACGCGATTATATACCTTAGAAAAGTAATAGTATATTTATCATTACTTAATCTTAAGTTTTCAGTTGTTGATGATTATTATGAATTTACTTACATTAAACCATTCCGGATGATGATCAACCTAAAGCCAATTATAAGAAAGTATGAATAATCAAATCCAATATGAACAAATAAAATACAAATCAACGCCTAAATACAAACTTTATCAGCCCTCAAAGCGATTCTAGTCATGAACCCGAATGCCTCATTAAAATTCTTGAACGTAAACGTCTTTTTTATCGCGTCTCTATTCTCGACTAGCGCCCAAGAGTTTTGCAGCAACGGATCAAGTAGTGAGGTGCGTTCTCCGGAGGTAAGAGTTTTAACCATGATTCTGTTATTAGTGGAATAAAATCTATGGTGTAATAGTATTTGCGGGTTATTTGTTAGTATTGTAAATCTTTCTTTTCGAAGTAGCAAAGAAAGCAATGATCCTTTCATTTTGACCTATATATTTTTAGAAAAATTTAATCTATCGTGGGAGATTCATTTATTAGATCACGTAAGATAATAAAATACGATGGCTCATTCCCGGAAAATTCTAGTGCATCGAACATCGATAAAATGATCTACATGAACATTTCTTTAATCAGTTGAACTCCAAATGTTTTTCTGAAGAGGATTGACCTAATTAAAATGTGAAAACTATCTACATATCAATTTTTCAGCTGAATTGGTACCCAAATTGCATTGATATGCAACTTCTGGATCGAATTTGGCACTAATTCAGCTGAAAATTGATAGTTTTCACATTTCTAATTAGGTCAATCCTCTTCAGAAAACATTTGGAGTTAAACTACAACTGATTAAAAAATGTTCATGTAGATCACTTAATTTCCTTAGAATGGCAACATTTAATTTATTAATTTTTTTAGGTTTTTTATTGACATTCTCTAGGTTATTAGCTTTAAAATGAGCATAGGAATCAGGTACATACATTTAATCGAAATTAGAGGCACTATAGAATTTTTTTGGTAAAACTTTTTGTGTTCCGTTTCTTAAGTGAGCCATTTCGTAAAGTTATATAAATCAGTCCGAAAAGAAACTCGATCCGAGCACATCGGATCGAAGTTAACCAAAACTAAGTATTCTCCAATCAAAATGAATCGTTTAAAATTAGAGGTTCCAATCTACTATAAAAAATCTTGATTATAGAATATTTTGTTTCCCCTTGAAAGAAAAAAAACGGATAAAAACATCGAAAAAGAATTGCGACAATAAGTATCCATGGATTCACATCGCTGTCATCATTGTGGTAGTATAGGACATAAAAAGTTTGATTGCACTGAGAGATGCCGTGTCGGCTGTAAATGGTGCGAGAATCCACCAGTTCGCAGACCTCCCGCTTCTGGTAAAATGAATTCAGATACGCTCTCACGTCAAAATAACAATAACAATGCCCGAGGTTCTTTGTCAGGCATGTATTAATATTTTCTTATGGTTTTTTTGAAAGACAAGCTAATATTAGAAGTACACTATTACAATAGATCAACAAAATGTTATGCAATTGGGACCAAATAATATACCACAGCTTGGATCCAATACAATTAAATTGGCCCCCAAGAATATTGGGGGCGGAACGAGTGGTAGTGTACGTCTAGTAGGAGGATCTTCATCAGGAGGTGCAGGACAAAATGTTGGATCTTATAGTCAAAACACGGCTATTCCTACCATGCAATTAGGAACAACAACAGCGAATCTTCCCATTCTTAAGCCTCAGAACGTTGGCTCTTTAGCTCCTGCAATTTTAAGCCAAGCTACCATGCAACCACTTGCAAAATCAATTTCCACAACATGGCCCGCTATTCAGCAGTCATCACAGCCACAGCAACAACAAGTCTCTTTAATTGGTTTACCTTTTAATTTACAGCAATCAGCAACTATGCTTACAAATGGACAGCCGCATAATCAATTCCAACAATCGCAGATCCAATTGTTAAATGGAAATTCAGAATATCAATCTTTATCTGCGTCAAGCTTACCTCAACAGTATAACTGGAATAATAATAATAGTAGTAGTAGTAATAGTAGTAGTAGTAATAATAATAATAATAATAATAATAATAATAATAATAATAATAGTAATAATAATAATAATAATAATAATAATAATGATAATAATGATAATAATAATAATAGTAATAATAATAGCAATAATAATAATAATAATGATGATGATGATGATGATAGCAATAATAATAGGCTCTTTGCTTTAACTGGAAATCAAATGGATCAGTCACAAGTCCAACCTTTATTTATTCAATCTGAATTTGAGTTTAAGGATAAGATTAGTAATAGTAATAGCAATAGCAATATTAATATCAATAATGCTAATAATATTAACAATGGCAATAGTAGTAATAACTCGAGTAACAATAAGTCGTTGACGTTCTCACAGAATCAGGTATCAGTAGTGCCTTCAGATCAATCAAAAGAAAAAATAACAGCTTCCTTAACATATCCTCCACAACCGAGTCAACCGATAATTAGTGTCAATAATAGTCATAATGATATTAATGGTTCTGCTCTAGAAAACAATACATTGGAATTGGAGACTCAAAGAAAGAAAGAATCCTCTCAGGAAGGGCCCGTTTTATCAGCTGCTGCTTCTTCATTAAATAAGGAACAAGAATCAAATGTCATCACAGCTGAGAAACAAGGAGCTCAAGAGTCTAAGGTATTAAAGTCTAACAGAGAAAGAAAACCTGGCGAGACAAATATGGCAATCATTAATAAGCTCCAAGTGTTGAAGAATAAATTAAAAGCGGGGCAAAAGTTTAAGGCAAAAAGCAGTGAAAATTCTTTGATCGACTCGAAAATAGTAAATGATACTACTGCTACTGTTGTTGCTGCTGCTTCTACTAAGTCTAATACTACTGATCATAGTGAAAATGCAGACAACATGGAAAAGGCAAGTGATTTGTTAAATGAGATAAAACAAGAACACATAAAGAATATTGAAAAGAGTAATACTGCTGCTACTTCTACTGCTACTTCTGGTGTAACTGCTTCTACTGGTACTACTAATAATACGTCTATTACTTCTGCTACTTCCATTACACAAAAAGATGAAGAAAAGGAAGAAAAAAGGTTATTAAATATCAAGACAGAGGAGGAATCATCTATTATTGAAACACAACAGTTGAATAATAGTAATGATAATAATATAGTTAATATTAATACTACTCTTATATCACAAGAAAATGAATCTTTGCCCTCTAATGCTATGGCAATACACGAGTCACCAACAACTAATTATCGATTCAAGGGTAAACATAGACAACCTTCAAGAGCTATGATGAATAATAATAATAATAATAACAATAATAATAATAGTAGTAGTAGTAGTAATAATAATAATATTATTAATATTAGTAATAGCAATAGTAGTAATAATAGTCGGTCAACATTCTATCCGCGGCAAAATCAAAATTCATTTCAATTATTTAATAATGGAAGTAATGAGTATCGTCCGGAATTTATAAAAAGTGACAGAGATCGACAGCCTCTTGAATTTGAACGGTCACTTAGAAGTAGATCAGCAAGTCCAAGGCGAGGAGATACTCATGAATATACTCGCAGCTTTCCAGAATACGCTAGAAATGAATCTCCAGGAAAAAATTATTCTAGATCTGTAATAGACTATGATTATCGTTATAATAGTTCGCGTTATCCTCCTGGGCATGATAAATATTATTCACGTGTTGGATCATCAATCACAACAGTAGCAGCAGTACCAGGCGCAGTATCTGAAGATAAATTTGAGAAATATTATCCACGTTCTATGTCGGCTGCACCCTATGAAGATTATTATTCTAGTAGTAGATATAATGAAAAATATGATGAGCGAGGAGTAGGGGGACATTATCGGGAGTATGAAAGAGAGCCTCCAGTAACTCGTGGAAGATCTCGTTCACCCACCTTTTATCGTCCCGCTTATGAAGATCATCATAATCGTAGATTTAATGGATCATCATCTCCTTGGTATGCTCACAATAATAATCCATATGACCGTGATTATCAATTATCTAGAACAGATATCTATTATGACTTGCCAAGGGAAGATCGTTATGAACGAGAACGAGCTTATTCATTACGCCCGGAAGCTGAAAGAGGAGGATACATGGAAAGAGAATTTTCTCGATCTGCTGTCGACTTTGAATACAATCCGCGTAGAAGGCCACTTGAACGCTGGTGATTTGATTTATATGTTATTGTTATTATTATTGTTTTGGAAATTAGTATAAATTCAAGTATGGGTCAACTTTTAATCGGGTTTTTCTCTTTTTTCTTAACTCATTATTTTATAATTAAAAAAGATGGGTAATAGGACAAATTTAGTAATTGGATTAGGATGTCAATTCATTGGCAAAATCAATAACAATTTCCGACAAAAAAAAATGAATTCGAAGAGGTATTTGCTGGGGGTTTTTTTAATTGGAGATAAACATATTTGGGATTTTTTATATTTATTATATATCTTTTAACAAATTTTTATATTCTTGTTATAAATTTTGGAAAATTGAGAAACAAAACTTTATGTGAATTTTTTTGAATTAGTATAGTTGTAACTTATAAAATAATATGAATTAATTAGAAATAAAATTATTTGCGCAAGAATTATACGATTGTTTAATTTTTCATTTTGCTATAAGCCGGTGCATTCAAATAAATTATCCTTTTCCCACAAATTTCATTTTTACAGATCATCTCGATTTTATTAGTCACATGATTTAATTAAAATTTTTCAGGTTTAATCACGGACACCGATGATGCGCTGTCTCGGAGCACGAATTCGAATTTGCGCTTATAATTTATAGATCATCTAATACGTGAAGCATATTTTATTAATCGCGCCATTTTGCAGTCCCTTATTTTTAATTTATTACTTAAACAATTATGTCTAAAGTTACGAGAAAAGTCAAGATTACAGTTCCATGTTCATCGGCAAACATTGGACCGGGGTTTGACGTACTCGGATTAACATTATCAATGTTTCTAACGCTCGACATTGAATTTCTCGAGCTCCCGCAAACCAACGCCAATACAGCCACTGACTACACAAATGAAACAACACTCGACTACACAGGAGAAGGAAGTGAGAGTATTTCATTAAAACCGACAAAAAATCTAATTACCAAAACTGCACTTTACGTTCTCGCGTGTCACAACATTTTTGGATTTCCCGTCCCACTGCACATTCACGTCAATAATTCAATACCTATGGGACGTGGGCTTGGTTCTTCGGGTGCGGCTGTTGTAGCAGGCGTTTTGTTGGGAAATGTGGTAGGCAATCTGAGTCTGAGTAAAGATAGACTATTAGATTTTACGTTGATGGTGGAACGACATCCTGATAATGTTACCGCGGCGTTGATGGGTGGATTTGTTGCCTCATATCTGAGAGAATTAGAACCGAAAGATACCGAGGCCAAAAATGTGCCGCATTCTGAGGAGTCAATCAGTATTGTTGGTGGCAATGTTTTTACTGATAATAATGATGATGATAACAAAGGAGATGACAATACGAAACCACGGACTGTTCCTTTGGGAATTGGACATTATATCAGATTGGGTTGGGCAAAAGAGATTAAAGCTATCACTATTATGCCAAAATTTGAGGTTGCTACTGCAACTGCGCGTAGTGTATTACCGAATACATATCAAAGGAAAGACGTTGTAAGTGGTATAGTTAATATGATTTTTAATTTGATAATTTGTACTATTAATCAATTCATCGTAAATTCCCTTTAGGTATTCAATTTACAGCGATTAGCAGTATTGACAACTGCACTCGCACAATCACCTCCAGATCCAGATCTGATTTTTCAAGCAATGCAGGATAAAGTACATCAACCATATCGAAAAACTTTGGTAATAATAAATTTGAAATCTTTAAAGATGTCTGTCTGTTAATCAACGTCACAATAGAAAAGTTTATAATATATTTTATTCTTTCAGATTCCCGGATTATCACGCATCCTATCAAGTGTCACACCAAAAACACATCCTGGTCTAGTAGGTATCTGTCTAAGCGGTGCTGGACCCACCATACTTGCACTTGCGACTCATAACTTTGATGTGATTTCTAGTGCGATTACTCTAGCTTTTCTTGAAGAAGATATCGAGACTGAGGTGAATGTTTTAGAGATTACGGAGAGTGGTGCCGTTGCCGAGGAAGTGCAATTATAATAAATTTATCCATAAAAATCTTTAGTTTTGAATTAAAAAAAAAAAAAAACCAATATATCTTTTTTGTGTACACTTCTAATGTATACAAAAGAGAAAGCATTTTTTATTTGGCCTAAAGTTCACCAGGATGTCCTTTAGAAACTTTGTCAAAATACAAGCGATACCAATATACCACAACAAAATGATAAGAACACATACATTAAATTAAACAATGAAACGTCAATTGCGCTCTACCATTATTTTATATGCTTTGAACGGGAAGATGGAACAAAAAATATTGTTTATTTTCCAATGTGCATTTCAATTGTAATCAGATCACATAATAATGAAAAGCCATCATCAATGCACAAAGCAAAAGCCTCAAATTTCAGGTGTATTGATTGGATCTATAAAGGAGGCTTTTTGGTTATAAAAGAGTTGCGCTTCACTTGATAAATTGTAGTGTCTATCCCTCTGTTTATGTTTTTTTTTATTGTTGATGTTGTTTGTATCAACAACAACAACTACCACCTATCACTTTTTTCTTGTAAAAAAATTTAAAAAAATTAACGTTTTCACATTATTCAACCAATTTATTTTTCCTTAGACCTAAGTTTTCGTTTAATTTTATTAGTATGTACATAAAATATTTTAAACAAAAAAAAAATATTATTAATTAATAAATAACAAATAAATAAATCATATCGATATATATATATAAAAAATAATTGATTAGAAATGGTACATCCACTGCAAATAAAAATTCATCCGACCGAAGAAGACGATGATGATCATCCGTTATCCGCTAAAATTGATGACGCACCAAACTCGGCATTTCGTTTCTCAAGCGACGAAAAAAATCCAAAATTACCCGCGGGGCCAGGATTAACAAGATCATTATCTTCAACACCACGAACAAAGGCAACAAGAGCTCGAACATCAGAAGAAAGACGAAAAAGACGAACCAATAAGACGACATGGCAAAAGATCAAAAGAATCTACAGAAAAAACGAAAAACTCATATTTATCTTGTGGCTCTCTCGTCTTAGTATCGCGTTCTCATTGTACTTTTTAATTCTGATTGATGTAATTCATTTGAAACAGAAAAAAGAAAAATCATTCTGGATCGAGATGTTGACGCAACTCATAAACGCGGAGTTCACTTTGATTACTATTATTTTGCACCCGAAACGCTTAAGAAATTTACCCCGTGCTTGGAAAATCATGAGAGCAAGTGGAGGTGGAAATGTTGACGGCGGGCATGGTGTTCCTGAGGAAATCAGACAACAGCAAATGAAGGTTCAGAAAGATTACGATTGGTATACGTATCAAGGTGAAAAAAAGTTTAGATGTCCACCATCACGGTTGTTCTTGATTTTGATCCTTTGGAATATTGGAAGTATTGGACAATATTGTCTTGCGAGTAAGAAAACGATTATTTTGCGACAATCATCAATTAATTTAATCAATTCAAATTAATTTTAACTATCAAATTACTAAATCAAATAGGTATATTATGGTTCATTCGACCAGGTAATCGACCCATAATCGCATACATCCTAATCAGTATCTTCACATTTATATGTGAATTCGGTCCAGTTCCATATGTCTTCATTCAAAGGAAACGCAGTCGAGAACTTAAAGGAAGAACTTTATCATCCAGTTCACGGAGTTCGTTAACTGCTCAATCGGAAATGAGAGATATTGATTGAATATGCTCATATTATTACTATTGTTAGTATTCACTTTCTTTTTTTTTTAATACACGAAAAAACAATACATGAAAAAACTGTCGGAATGCATGTGATAAAATATCAAACTTATTCCGTTGTAAGTTGCCTGTCAAACCTAGATTAGTAAACATATCATAAGACACAACTTTATCAAAACCCGTAGTTATATTAAAATCTTTGACACTAGTTGAGATAGGTTTTGCCAGGCAACTTTTTTGGACTATGTCACAGGAAAATTTGGTAAAACGATTGCGATTTTCGCAAAATCTACCATTTAAATCTACAAAAAGAACTATTAGGGTAAAATGTTCTTTTGAAACTTTGAATTATAAAAATTTTATTTATCATAAAAGTATCTGGAGTTTGACAGATTTAGCCAATTGCTCCTGGATTATAGGATGCGTAACTTTAATTGACATGCAAATATCTTGGAAAGGCTATTGATAAGTACCCTAGCAATGCCGGAAAAAAATCACGTGTAAATATTTGGAACGTGTTATTCACATGATCATAGGCAATTATTACCGTTTCAATTTTTTGCTTGCAATAATTGCTTATCAATGAAAATCATAGATTCAAATCAAAAATCGTAAACTACATCTTTCCTCTTATGTATTTATCCGACTAAGAAACTTGATATCTCATCAGATACCCTGCGTTAATGATTAACTATAAGAGAGTATATTATTGCGAAATTATTAAAAGATGATTATTTTGATACAATTGTGACAATAGATTTCTGTATCAATATTGTTAAGCAAAAATGAATGTGTGAATAAAAAAGAATAAGTAACTTAGACAATATTTGAGTAAAATCTCTTTCTTAGTGTCAATTCCAGTTCTAATAATAACTTTTCTGGAAAAAGTCTTAACTCTTCAATTCAAATACATGATTATAATATCTTTTCTTGATTAAAGAATTATAGCAAAGTATCTTCTTCTAATACTTATTTTTATAATATATCTTTTATTTTTTCAGAATTAACTTTATAATATGTTAATAGTAATATCATTATTATTATTATCATTATCATTATTATCATTATTAAAAAAGAATTTCTCTATACTTAGATCTCTAATATCAAGCAAAAAGAGAATCTTGAATGGTAAAAACAACTTTTTAGCTCTTAATTTTTAATTTATAAACTCATTAATAATATTGAATTAGATATTAACTTCAAATAATCAGAACTTAAGATCTTATTATAATAGACAAGTTATAAAATAATTTTAGAAATTATAATTATTTATTATTATTTTATCTTTAATCTTATCCAATATATATTTTCTCTTTATATTATAAATTTTTTTATATAATATAATCTTTGATAAATATAAATTTTCTAAAGATATTTTTATAATTAATATAATTTTTATCTATTAAATATAAAAAAAAAAGTTATTATTTATTAATAAAAATATTAGATTAAAAAAAAAGTATAAAATAAAAATCATGATAATATCAATACATAATAATAATACTTAAAAATTATTTTTAATCATATATTATTAATTAAAGTATATTTAAATTACTCTTAAAAATAATTATTAAAATATTAAATAAACTTAATAAAATATATTTATAATATAAATAATTTGCTAAAATTAATATTATTATTTTTATATTAAGAATTCACATATTAATTTATTATAATAAGTTTAAATAAAATCTTAATCTATTAAAAATAAACTTAAATTTTATATAGATATTTATATAGAAAAAGATATTAATAAATATAAAAATAAAAAACTTTAAAATTATATATATAAAATAAATGTAAATTTATATAAATTATTATATATATTAAATATTATTTTAAGATATATATTTGCAAATACAATCAGATCTTTTTATAATTATTATACTTGAAAAAAGAAAATTAGATAATTAAAAAAAATGTAACTATAAAGAGATTTTTTTAATTAAGTTAATTAATAATTAGAAAAATAATTATAAAAAAAGATAATTATAAAGAAATATAAATATAAAGAGATCTAATTATATTATTAATAAAATAATTAATAAAATATTAATTACTAAATATAATTATTATTTTTAATTTTTTTATTTTTAATCTTTTATTTTAAAGTTTTTTTAATTTTTTTAGAAATAAAATAATTAATTATAATTTAAAATTAATTCAAAATAAATAAAATATGATATAATCATATAGTGAATATATAGTACATTACAAAAAAAATTATAATTACTATTTTTACTGAATATTTATTTAATTTATATAAAATTTTAAATATATATACTTGATAACCTAGTGAAAAAGTTTACTTAAAAGTAT
>CAJVPS010000249.1:0-29568 GCA_910591765.1 Ambispora leptoticha | reverse complement strand
GAATTATAAATAGAATTAATAATAAATTAAATTAATTAATATAAATTACTTATTCGCCCGATTTAGTAGTGATCGGCAATTACTGCGCCACGTGCTGCGGCTGCGCCATATACTGCGCCACGTCTACTGCGCCACACGAATAAGCTAATTGGTTACAATATAGATAAAAGATAAGACTATACTATAATATTTTAAATAATAATAATAATACATTACTTTCTTTTATATTTTATGAAAATTAGAAAATTTTATTATATACTTTATTTCAAAGAGTTTTCATATAATATACAATAACTTTTATTTATTATAAGATAAGTTATATATTAGAATTTAACAGTCTGAAGAATTATTTCTTTTTTATCTACTTGCTATAACTTTGTTATTTATATCACACATATAACTTTTTTTTTATATATTTTCTTTTGCTTTTTATTTGTCTATCTTTTATAATATGAGAGTTATAATTTACTTTTCTATTCAACTTGTTATAAGTCATAATATTAATAGTTAGATTGCTATTCTCACCTAGTCAAGTATAAAATATTTTCTTATTATACTTCAGCTTCTTCTTTTTAAATAATATTTATAATAGCTATCAAAAGTAATACAATACTTAAATTTTTTACTAATTATAATTAGTAAAAATTTAAGCATTATATTACTTTTGATGACTATTATATATTATAGTAATTATATTAATAAAATATTAAATATTAATATAAATTTAAAAAGAAAAGAATGATTATAAATTAAAAAAAAAGAAAAAAGAATTTGAAAAAATTAAAAAAAAGAAGAAACTAAGCAAAATATGAATTATAATAAAACTAAATATGAATATAATAAATATGAATTTTAGAATAAATTCAGAATAAGAAAAAAAATATTAAATATTATATTATTTATGTAATATAAATATTTTTTAAATATTTTATTATCTATAATTAATTCTAAAATAATTCTAATAATATTTTAATAAATATATTTAGCAATATTCTAATAATATCTCAATAAATATACTGAATTATTTTTAGAAATTTTTCAAAAATATTTTATTTAAATATATTAAAACATTTTTATTAAAATATAACATATTAAATAAATAAATACTTGTTTCCACGGTGTCCAGTTTTACATTTAACTTTAGTCATTTACATATCGATATTATCCGATTGCTGTTGCTGACTCGTAGTAGTAAATATTGACCTTCTCTTTTGTATTGGTCGATTATCGCTTGACTTACTGCAAACACTTTTAGCAAGTCGCTCTCTTGATTCATTTGCTCAGAGGGGAATTTATTAGCTTTATTTGAAAAAAAATATTTTAAATAAACATATGATAAAAAAAAGCGTCAAATTTTAACTAACCATCATCTTAAATCAGTGCCTTCGATTTTCATTCCATTCTTTTTTTTTCGTACTACAATTTGACATAATGCAAGTCTATATTATACTAATACTATATATTTTATATATATCTCTTTCTCAAAAAGTTTAATATTAATAAAATCACCCCTAATTAGATTGATTATTATTGTGTGTGTTATAAATAAGTTTTTAGAAAACAATTCTCTATTAGTTTTCATTTTTTCTACCAGATAATATAATGATTTTTTTTATAATCCTTTATTATAATACACTTTATTGATAGGTTCACCATTCTTCTTGCGCAAATTCTGAAATTGTGGCTCTAATTTTTTTGTATCAATCTCGGCTCGCTGTGGGAAAACAGCAATTGCAAGTGGAAGCGTGGTGAATGCGGATAGAGTTATTAGTCCTTTATTTTGTGTTATAAATTACTTGATTAATTATTATTAAAGAAACAAATAAAAAATAAATAAAAAATGATTTATTTTACGATACCAAAATTCATTGGTAACAGAAGTCTAGGATTCCTTCTCAGAAAACTTGTTTTTTCTAATTGTGATAGTACCAGTGGTGGGATGGTAAGAACCGGTGAGTTATTTAGGATTCGGGATATTGCGACCTTTTATAAAATAGAAATGAAGATTTCACGTCATTTTCTCGAACAATAATATTTTATATATTAAAAAAAACCAGAAAACTAACCTGTTTGACAGCTGAAGCTCCTGCTGCTTTGGATTTACCCAATACATTACCGTCCTCATCGTATACATCAATCCCACTCCTTTATAAAAGAAACAATTAATCCAATCCATATCACGCAAATAAACGCCATCGATTACATAAGCAAATAAATTTACCTAATCTCTTTTAATCTCATCAAGTAAACATTAACAGTCCCGGCGCTAGCAACAGCCGCAAAAGGCACCAGACGACTCAATAAATTTCGAGTTGCCGGTTTCACAAATCTTAGCCGAGGTACTAATTGTGTGAGTCCTACTGCTAACCCGCATGATGTTGTTACTGCTGATACGTAGGCGACTATTTATTTTTTTTATTGACCGTTGATCGCATATTAATTAAATAATTATTGTGAATGAATAATCTCACGTAATGGAAGACAAGATTAAAACTTACAAAATGTCTCTTTATAATCCATTTTTATGGTTTTGTTAGCATTCGAATAATTAAATGCTACGTTTATACTTTGATTTGCCCATTGCCAAAATATCATACTTTTCATCTATCATTTTATTATTTATGCATTCATATATTAGAGAAAAAAAGAGATACGAATATTCAATAATTAACTTACACTCGGATTAGGCATCAACATTCCAGCCACAATTACAAGATTAGTAGGTACAAAACAAGACATACGAAATGGTAAGAACACAGCCTCGCCTGTATCCGGATGGATAGTTGATTCCACGACTTTTTCAATGAATAAAAAAATAATATATTGAATTAAAAAATTATTTTATTGTCTCGTTCGTAAATCATTTGCACATACTTTTTTTAGCTCGCCATAATTTTTCTGGATCTACACCAGCCATAATTTTCCCTGTTTGATAGTCGTTGATTAATTTCTTTGCATCGTCGAGACCTTTTCGTGAGATAAATAATGTTCTATATCAACAACACAAAACAAATCCGAAGCCAAATCCAAATCCAAATACGAATACATACAATCAATTAATTCCATTCGAAGATTATTCTAAACCAGTAAAATTTATTGAGATCATTAAATACCTCGGATCCGTGATCTCTATAAAGTGCCTTACGCGCCCAAAATATGTGGATTGGTCGTATCGTGGTTTAGCTTTTTTTTAAAGATAAAAGAAATAAATCGAGATACATCTGTTTATTATTACTAGTAACGATATTATTATTATGATCATAATCATTTGTCATATTATTAGTATTACTATTCTCATTTTTTATTGCTAAGTGTTATGATTATTGTTATTATTATTATTATTATTATTATTATTATTATTATTATTATTATTATTATTATTATTATTATTATTATTATTATTATCATTATCGTTATAAGAAAATCAACATACAAAGATCAACTCTGTTAATTCTATTTCTATCCATCGCTGTTACAATTTCCGCTGCAAGGTTATTACTACTGGTAGTCATTTATGTTTTTATTTTTATTTTAAAAAATCGAAAAAAAGAAAGAAAGAATAAAATCCTAAAAATTTTGAAAATTTGAAAGTTTGAAATATGTTCAATGATTCGATAATAAGAAAATAGAATAAATTTTTCGGTGTCTTTCTAAGCCCATCATTTTCTATATTTATATGGAAATAATTAATCTATTATCATCAAAAAATGTGAAAGGAAACGAGGAAGAGATATAGATAGATCTTAGATCTCTATTTTGATTATTTATTGCTATTGTTATTTTAAGAATGTAACAAAAATAAAATCTGCTTTTCACACCACTTATGTTGTGTTACGTTTTTCTACCTCATCTGTGAAAAAGAGATTCTTTGAAAATCGGTAGATTTTTTTGACATGGGATATCTCCAGAAAAACAATTCTTTATAGGGCTGATCAAAATTTTTGCTGAACTTTATAATTGGAATTTGCTTTAACATTTCAGGTTTTAAACATTTATTTATATCGATATAATATACAAGTCGACCTTAAAAAACAAAAATGGCCAAGATGGTTCATGATTCCCTATAGTGGCAACGAAATTTATGGTGTCGTTATAGAGTTTGACGTGTAATTCTGAATTGAGAGTATCAGGGCATAAAATGCCTTTAAATTCGCTTCTCTTCTAATTAGCACGCGTATACACAATTCGCAAAACGCAATTCTCTCGAGGTCTAGAATTGCTTTCAACTCTAAAATTATGTCTGGTGAGGGAATTAGTCGCGAAAAGAAAAGAAAAGCAGAAATTTTGATGTTTTGTTTGTCTGAACTATTCCTTACTATTCAAAAATATTTGTAAGCATGATCGCTTTAAAGTGCATTGTGCAAAAAAATGTAAGAGACTACGAATTACCCAAAGTTTAAAAATAATCACGCGATTATATAAGTTGCACCATACCATATTTTCAGATACCAAAAACAGAATTTCCGTGAACTAGCACAGTTTCCCGAAAAGCAATGGAAGAATTCTTTGAGGAAGAATTTTATTTACAAGCTTCTCGTCCAGCTCCACCTCCACCTTCACCTACTAGTACCACATGTAGTCCGCGAAAATCTTCATTTACTAGTACTAATGACATTAATTATCACCTTCCATACTCTTTTCCCGCAACATTATTTCACCGTACACTTAATCCACGCATCAATAATAAACATCAAGATGTGGCAAGGGCAAAAATAAAAAGTGCTATTGAGCGTGAGCTAAGGGAAGAAAAATTGAGAGATGCCGCTTGCAGAGGGGATTGTGATAAAAGTACGTGAATTAGAAATAAATACCAATTACGAAATATCTAAGAACACTCGATATTTAATATTATGAACTTTTTAGTTATGAATTTACTTGCATTGAAACCGGTGCCTGATATAAATCAAGCAGATGACAAAGGCCGAACACCATTGCATTTTGCATGTGCTGGTGGTCATATTGACGCGGTAAAATTATTGATTGCACATGGAGCAAATGTAAATGCTGATGCTGATGTTGTTGGGAATAGACCATTGCATTTAGGTGAGAGAAGATTATTTCACAGGATAGTCAATAATTTTTCCTATTAAATTGATTTTCTTTTAGCTGTGATTTCGAATAAATTAGAATGTGTAGTTGCATTATTGGAAGCAGGTAATTATTACTATTACTACTACTATTATGATTATGATTATGATTATGATTATTATTTTTTAATTTATTCATTTAGGTGCAAAAATATGTGCTGATGATGCTTTCGAAAGAACACCTCTTTCTGTCGCTCGATCACGACTAAGCATTCTTATGAAAAATATATTGTCAAATGCATCTTTTTCATCTTCAAATTTAAATGCGACTACAACAAATTATATTAATAATAATTATTCTAATATAGATATAGACATTCATAAAAATAAGAATAGTGATAGCAGTGCTGATAATATGATTGATCAAGCGATTGAAGAAAGAGAAGTGTTTCGTCAAGTTTTACAGGTTTGAAATATATTAAATTGATTTTAGTTTTCGTTTTTTGATCGGTTATAACATGATTATTGTTTTTTTTTGTAGATTACAAAAATACTGAGACATTATATATCACTTCAGAATGATTCTACTGTTGTTATTGATCAAGAGAAAAATGAACATGAAGATAATATGATGTCAGAAGATCTTGATAGCCAAGATACTCATAATAATTCGAAAACATCATCAATAACACGTTGTCCTTATTCAACTGTGGAAACTTTGGATAGTTTGACCGAACAGTTATCGCGATTGGCAATGACTAGCGAAGAGAATAATAGTAGTGAGGCAAATAGAAATAATATCATAGATTCTGATTCTCATTTTCATAATCAATCGTTAACAACGACAACGACGACGATGACTACAACTGCAAGAACTAAGACAATGGAAATACCGTCAAAATTTTTATCTGCACAAGATGCGAATGTATTGAATCAAGTTCAAAGTGTTTTGGATACCTTGATAATACAGAATAAGATATAAGTATTTTGTCTGCAAATTTAAAACTCGTAATAACGTTTTGCGCTTTGATTCTGCTTATTAGATTTGATTAATTATTTATTGCTTCGAAATATCTGTGTGTAATCCTACAGAGGAATGAATATCATGTTAAATCTTTCATTTAATTAGATTAAGGAGCATGGATTTTTACTACTTTATTATATGTCTTAATTTATAAAACAAAAAATAAAATAAAATTAGGAGTTCAATTCAAGCGTAAAAATTATAACTCGTGAAGGGACTTACAATGCAAATTCATTCATTAGTGGTCTTAGGAATTAATTTCTAGATATTCATTTATACGTTTCCATATTTTTATTCTATCCAAAATTTTTTCTTCTAAATGATTTTCAATATGTTTTTCCCAAAGTTCCGCAACAAATTTCACACTTTCAATCTGATCAATTTTCAAAGTCCCACCTTGAAGCAAGTTCCGTTTATAGATTAAATCCCGATTATATTTTTCTAAGATTCGAGTACAATAAAGATTAGATAAAGGAATTGAGATTTCGGCTATCCCTCCTCCTTTTTCATCATTTTTCAAGAGATTTTGAATATTTGAAGTTTTTGAAGGCGAAGACGAAGAATTGGCTTTCTTTTTGGATTTTGAGGATGACTTCTTTTTGGTTGCTGAAGGGGAGGGTGAAATTGTTTTCGCGCTATTATTATCGTTCGTTATAACATCATTCTTGTGAACACCAATTAATCGATTTGATCTCTCATAAATTCCGTGCATTTCCTTTAGGATCTTTTCAAATTCATCCAAAGACTGATGAATTTTCAAAAGAATTGACTCAATTTCACACGATTGTTTGTAGATTAATGTGTGCAGCAGTTTCTCATTGAGAAGGGGATCATCATCATCACGGATTGAGTTTAGATTCGAAACAAGAAATGAGGTTTTTGATGAGAGAAGAAATAGCGTGTCTTGACGCTGTGAATTTATATTTTGTAACGAATTGAATAAAACACGAGATTTTGTGTGTGTTTGTGACCAAAGTGTACACAGTGTGCTCAGATTTATTAAATGGGTAATGTGTTGTGGAGTCAAATGTGAAGTAGACATTTTTGGATTTCGTTATTTGTGGAAGCGTGTTGAGTGAATTATTGAGCGAATTATTGTGGAATTCGCTTACTTTGATTTGTGAAGGCGTATTGAGTGAATTATGTGAGATTCGCTTATTTTGACTTGTGAGAGCATGTTGAATTATTGAGTGAGTCATTGCTATTAAATTCTAAGACGATCTCATTAATTACATCAAAAGTTAATTACATGCTCATTGGTTATTTATCGGGGTCCACTAAAGCCGGGTAGTATCATGTGATTTTGGATTCAATCCGGATCCAAATCATGTGAAAAATACACATGATAAGTAATGTGTAAAAATACACGTGATAAGTAATGATTGGCTGAATAATTTTGATCAACAGATGACCATAATATTGATCGATTAACAATTGAGATTTATTTTTTTGTAAAAAATAATAATAATAAATATAATTATAAAATTAATTAATTTATAAAATAATAAATTATTATATTATAATTTTAAAAATTGGATTCAATGACTTATTTAAACATGTAACAAATATTTTAGTAATATCATTATCATCTTCATCCTTAATTTCCTAATACTTGTCTCATACTTTTTCTAAAAGCTCATCTATCTATAATCTTTATATCTCTGCCTCTCTCTTCACTTGAGTCTGAATAGGCTCAAATATTTTGATCATTTCATGATATTTATATATTTCAAAACCAATCTCTGTGAATATTTATTAGAATTTTTTCTAAATATCAATCATTAGTAACTTATTAGGATCAAAAAGATGTTTATGAAGGATATATCAACAAGAAAGTAGATAGTAATAAAAGAATATACAAGAGCATGCTGATAATATTAGATTTGGTAGTGGTTTTTCTTTCATGATTCTTGTACTTATAATAATAGTCTTATCTATAATCAGTTTTTGAATGGAATAGAAAAATTTGTAAACTTTCTTCAGAATCTCATTATCAAGATCAACTATGAAAATTCATTTTTGATAGAAATTGAAAATAGTCTTTTCAGAGTCAAGTTGCCTTTTACTATTAAGATTAGTGATCTTGTAACATATTCCTAATATAATACAAGTGTTTGATAAGTAGAGAATTACAATAAAAAATATTATGAAGCAAGTATGATATTTATAAAATCAAATTCTTTAGCTATTATTCTTTTAAGCTTATTATAAAAGAACTTAATAGATTAGTTAAGATAACTTATAATAAGAGAGATAAATATTATCACATCTAAAGTATTCATTTTTTCATATTTTTGATATAATTTTAATTAATATAATTAATGATATCAAATACAGAACAAGTAATAATAGTATTATAAATGATCTTTTTATAGCCAATTCTCATTTATTTATGTATGATCAAGACTAATTGATTATGTATTGCTAAATGATAGATCTTGTACAGTTATGTATATATCACATGTATGATACAAAGAATTACATCATAATTTTGTTTACCATGTATAATTTTCAGAAAAATATTCATAATACTATTAATCTTCATGCTACTCTGATCAGAGAGTATATATCAAGAGTATCAATGAGATATAAGTCTATGAATTATCTTTAATGCTTTAGTAACTGTATCATTATTTTACTGCTTATAAGAAAATAAGCATTAATATTTCAGCATTTATGATTATCATAAACATACAATGTGAAGAGATGTTATAAATATTTATTGATATTATATATGAAGTCTATAAGTATTAGTCATCCAAAAAGTTGCAATTTCTCTAACTGTCTGGAATTCACAAAAATAAAATCTTGAAATAATTTTTATATGATGTTATATATGCCTGTATATATATTATTTTGTATTGAGAAGCATTCAACTTGATAATTTTTGCTTATTAAAAAATTGAGTATATTTTTAATATTAACTTCTAGATCATATTTATTAATAAGATAAGCTATTAGCAATCTGCATAACTTTTATTAGATATTTATAACTTCAATTCTGCATAAATTTTGAATTATAATATTAAGATTTTCTTTATTCATAATCTCTTAACTGTAGCTATGATGATAAGCAAAGTGCATAATTTGCTTACTTCATTAGCTACTAATTTTTTAATGATTTTAAATCACTTAATCTTATTATTATTATTATTAATTAAATATGTATAATTTGATATATTTTTAAAATACTTAATTTTAATTATTTGAAAAGCAGTAATATGTGTTATCTTAATTTTTATGTTACATTCATCAGAATTATGCTTATTTATTTTTCTTTATTTTTCTATGAAAATATCTTCTTTACATATATTTGATTTATTATATTTTGCAAGATAACAGATATAAATGATCCAAAAATTATTATTGACACACTTCTAATTATTATATCATGTTCATATATTAAAAACAAGTAACTACAAGTTCTTATGAAATTCTTTTTCTGAGATCTTAAATGATATATTAATATTAAATAACTTTATATATTTTTAATTAATCACTTATAACATAATTAAAATAAAAATATTAAAAAACTTAAATAGAAATGATAAATAAATATAAAATAATAGAATGAGAAAGTTAACAAATTGAACTAGAAAAAAAAACAAATAAAAAATTATAAAAATGTTGAGTATATGTATTGAATAGTGATGGAAGCTGCAACTAGTCACAACTCTATCACAATTTTCTGATTGACTGCTGCAACTATCACAATTTTCTGATTAACTATCGCAAGCTGTAACTAGTTGAGAAGCTATCTTTAGTATTAAATGAGTATGTGATAGAGAAATGAAATGAAGAGTATATAATGTTAGAAATAGCAAGTATGCATAGAATTGATTTCTTTATGTATTATTATTATAATACTTATAAAGAATATATGATATTAGAAGTGATAAGTTATTATAACACTTATAGCTTGTATTTGACACCAAAAATATATTCTTAATAATCTTAGCCCCTACCCGGCTTTAGTGTTCCTCTATTTATGGTAATGTGGGACTACATTAAGGTTATGCTTGTCAAAAATTATTGTAAAGTTGACATATAACTTTTGCGCTCGAATTGGAAAAAGTTTGAACCTAAGAAGTCGTCCGACATAAAAAAAAATCAGCGCAGCATGAATAATCAAAAATTTATTTGGGAAGCAAAATTTTATATAATAATAAAAGGCATTGATAAATGATTATATGATGATAATAATTGTAAATGCTGTTGTATGTATGTATTTAAATTAATATAGAATGAAGCGATGCTGGAATAGAATATGATGATGTTTATGATGAATAATTAACAATGTATAATTATTATTATTATTATTATTATTATTTTCTAAATAAATTAATAATATATTATTATTATTATTATTATTATTGCAAAGTGTCCAATTTCATTCTATACTCATTCCAAGCCCACCACTCTTGAGTCCATCCTTTCGCCCAAACGACTCCAAGAAAAACCAGATGATTATCTTCATTATTAACAGGTAAATTATGATTACTGTTATTAATATAATTATTCAAACTGGAATTGAGATTTTTGTTGGTGTTACTTTCATCGACCGTATCGCTACTACCGTCATTACTCTCTCCATCGGCTTGACTGTTATTTTCAGTTTCTTCTTGGGGATAAGGAGGAGAAGGATCATCTTGTGTATCAAGAGAACTAATGACGGGAATCTCATTGATACTGGCAGCGCGACTGCCGTTAATTTGTGCAGTTCCATTAATACTGCTACTATCAGATGCAGCTGTACGATATTCCAAACGAAAAACAAATTCTTGTGCGTAGATTACTAATTTTTGTCCACCCGCCAATCGAAACATGTCGTCCAATGCTTTGACTCTTGGATTAAAGGACCCTACTAGAGATGCAATATCTACTCCGGTCACTTGTACACCATCAATTTCTAGCCGAATTCCATTCAACGCATCGCGCATATTCCAGCCTGTTGTCATTAGACGCGACAATTGAATCTGAGTATTTTCGCCACAAATTTCGCCCAAGGTTTGAAGAGCTTTTTGATCGTGATCATTGAGGAATTCAGTATGAAACTGTATGGTAGCATCTGAATTGTCCAATTCTAGAGTAAGCACCGCTCCCGTGAAAAATTCAACAGCAGATGGTCCTTCAAGTTTTGATTTGATAAAATCTTTATGTATTGGTACATCGCGAAGCGATAAAAGAATTTTGTCCTGGGAAGTGAAAGGATCTTTGTAGCGTAGTGGTGTTGGTGTTTCTGCTTGCAACAGTTGCGCAAGTCGGGCAAGGCCATAGAAACGGGCATCCTCCAATAAGCTTTCACGAAATAGATCAAGTGACATTCCAGGTGGCAAATTAACAGAAGATAATGGAAATATGGTATATCCACGAAGATATCTTAGAATTACTTCAAAAAGTCTAGGATCACGATCTATTGTAATTTCTTTGCATATCGATGGATTTTTATTCGTACTATTACTAGTGTCATTACTATTGGTTTTATCCGCAACATTCGGTCTTTCTGCATTACTTACTATAGATTCTGAAAGAGAATTGTCACCAATGACAACATTCTTTTCAGCGTCATTTTTTATTTCTAAAGTGGGAGTGGTGGTGATATTAGATTCAACTGTGCTTGCTACAAGGGGATTAATTTTGGATGCGGTTGTTGTTTCTTCTGAAACCTCCTCGCCCAAGAAAGTTTGCGTAAAGAAATTAGGAGAATCACAGGTTATTGATGAGCGATACAATCGAAAAGTTTGTTCGCCTACGTGAACAATGTATGAATTCATAATGTCAATCGAGAGGTTAGAGAAATTGAAGTTTGTAGATTTATTAGGTGACATTTGTTGGGGTAAAAAAAGACACAATGATAATAATAAGCGGTAAAATTTATTTTACTTGAGAAATGGGAGAATCTGTATCACCGTAGAAACTGGTCCAACATCCGATAGATTTGAGATCTAAAAAAATAATGTAGACGTTTATTTTAGTAAATAAAAAAAATGTTTAGTGGTTTCGTGACGCGTTTTCACATTACAGGACGCTCTTTACTTACTCTCTATAATAAAGTTGCATACCGACTCTTATCTACCACCAACACTATTTCTAAGAATATTCCCGGAATTTCTTTTGAACAAGAGGTTAACCTCAGTAATAACCATTTAAATGATAAATATTTTCTAGAAAGATATGACCAAAGAAAGCAATTACATTATGCAAGACAAGCGAGAGACGCACAAGTACCTCTTGGTGGTTTGGTTGATTTGAATGACGTGTAAGACATGAAAATAGCATCCATTCCAACTCTTTAAATTCAAAATATTTCAATATTCTTTTTGCTGCGTAAAACTTTACTCAAAAAAGCGCTTTCTTTAAATACATTATAATAATTTAATATAAAGATTTATTAATAATGAAGTAAACCTAAATTATACGAAAGTTTATGGTTTTGATTATGACTACACTCTGGCAAACTATACCGAGAATTTATCAAGAGCAATTTATCGGGCTTTACGATACCTCCTCATTAAACAGTTTAATTACCCTAAAGGACTTGAATCTCTTGATTTTGATCAGGATTTTGCTATCAGGGGCTTGCATTACGGTAAAATAATTATGCATGTTAGTGTTAGTTACTGTGTGTGCGCGCGCGCTTGTTAATCAATATGATTAAATCAGTTTTTAATATATATTTATATATCTATATATGTTAGACATGCAAACAGGATGGCTAATGAAAATTGACGCTTTTTCAAATGTGCAAATGAATACAATCTATTGTAAGTAATTGAATCGAAATTAATTACACGCGTATTTATAATATATGAAATTGCTAGCTAGTCCTTAATTTATAGTTGGTAGAGAGCCTCTAAAAGATATTCAAGAACTACATGAAATTCATAAGGGTAAATTCTTTTTCTAAATTATTTCTTATACACTCTTAAATTATTGATATTTTTACTTTTTTTATGTCAGGAGTGCATATATCACAAGAGTATTTAAACGACATGTATCAACTTAATGATCTCTTTAGTATACCTGAAGCGTGTCTTTTAGCTGATGTGATTCAATATTTTAATGATCATGATGTAAAGTAAGTCTTTTTCATGCTAATTTCATTTTTAATATGTTATGGATCCTTGTAATTTTCAACGGGACTTGCTTTAATGTAGTACAGATTTCATCCACGTTATCTTGTTGAAGACGTTCGTGCTGCAGCAAGGATAATTCATTTGGGTACATCTCATGATGGAATTGGTGGACAATTACATCACATGATCATCAATCATATCCCCGAGTTTTTGGAGAAAGCACCTCGACTAGTGAAATACCTAGAGAAGTTGAGAACACATGGAAAAAAATTGTTCTTGTTAACGAATAGTAGCTTTGGTTTCGTGTAAATTTTATTCTTTTTACTATTATGATGACGATGATGATGACGATGATTATGATATTTATTTGTGTTTTTCCAATTGATTTACATTAGTGACAAAGGATTAAGTTATATTACCGGGAGTGCAGATTGGCGTTCACTTTTTGACGTCATAATCTGTTCTGCTGATAAACCGAGATTCTATACAACGCGACGTCCATTTAGACGTGTATCAGCACCCAACTGGAGTATTGTAGATAAATTCGAGAAGGGAAATGTATATCAGGGTGGAAATATGATGGACTTTAGTAAATTTACCGGATGGCAGGGGTATGTACATTCTATGCTTTTAATTGATTTGGAGTTATTATATTAATGCATTTTTCGGTCTTTACAAGTTCGAGTATTATGTATATTGGTGATCATGTTTATTCAGATTTAGTATCACCCACTCTGCAACAGGGCTGGCGTACTGTACGTATTATTTAAAAATAATCTATAATTATAGGTAACCTTTAATAAATGACACATTTTCAATTTAGGGGTGTGTAATACGTGAACTCTCAAGAGAAATCTCTATTCGTAATCTACCGACTTCTCGATTCAGCCTTTCATGGCTCTTAAACTTAGAGTCATTAATAAGAGAAGCGCAGGCTGCTTCAATCGACCAACAGCATCGAGAGAAACTTCAATTGTTACTAAATGAATGGCGCTCAGAAAGAAAGGAATTACGAACTTTATTGAAACGGGTGTTTAATCCACAATTTGGAAGTGTGTTCAGAACGCATCACAATCCGACTTTCTTTGCAAATAAAATTAGAAAATTCGCAGATCTGTAAGTTTTATTTCTTTTAACGCATAACATAAAAGAAGTTAATTTCTTTTTTACACAAAACAAAACCATCATCATAATAGATATACTTCGAATGTAGAAAACTTTAATAATTATCCACTTGATTACATTTTTTATCCGGAGAGAGCGTATCTACCACAGTATGTTTTTTTTTACTATTACTACTTTACCGTTCATCGCATTTAATAATTTTTTTGATGATTTATAGTGAAGGATTAGTAGAGACATTCTTTGACCCCGGACAAAGAATGTAGAAATGATCTATAAAAGCCGCAGATTTTTTAATAGATGTAAAGGGATGTTGTTAGTACTTTTTGATGTATTTTACGTATAAAAAACTATACAACCAATAGATTTAAATAGTGACTAGATAATTTAACGATGTTCACCGATTATGTAATAACATGACTTTTTCACAGATTTATCCCTTACCGTTACCTTAGAGTTGGGTCATCATAAGCTTTAATTTATATTTCTAAATTTGTTAATCGTTATTACATTAGCACAATATTGCAAAAATGAAATTACTCCTAATATTAAACTAAAAGAATGTCAAAATTTAACCCTCTTTGCACAATTCTCGTAACGGTTATCGAGGGTAAATAATATTTTATCCTAATAAAATTACCGTGTTTTTCTCGTTTCGAAAGCTAATGCTCAATAAACTAGACTTTTGTTCAATCAGGTCGCTATTTTCCACAGAGCCCGACCGACAAAATATTTGTCGAATGCCGTTTCACCGACGAAATTCTCTCAACAATTAGCCCAGACTCCAGCTCAATGCTACGCACAGACGCGGTTGAGCAACTAAATTTTCCGATATGGGATACGGAACTCGCATGGGAAGTTGATCAAAAAACGTTACATAATCTTCGTTCACAATGGGCTCATCTGAAGCTACAATGTTTTTCGGTAGGCAATAGTAGCAGAAATGAATTATTTGGATATGCAATGCTGGATATTAGAACAGCCGCCGATAGACCTGGAAAAGATTTTTGGGTTTCATTAATTAACAACAGCAACAATAATAATACACGTACTCGAGGTAATCGCCCGGAAATAAAGATATCGTTTTGTATTTTGGCGAATTTATCTCCTCCAGTAACGCCAGGAGGATACATTCCTAGCCCACTCGGAAAATTTGTTGAATATAATCACACTCGGCAGGAGGGATCCGAAGAATCGAAACAGTCGGGAAAGTTGAAAGAGGATGGATATTATCGTATTGGGAATGATGGATTTGATAGACTATTATTCTCAGTTACTATTAATTTTGGTGCAAATTTGCAAATGCTGCTTCAGGAATCTTCAGTCCACCACAATGCTCAAGATCTTGATGAATTTGATATGAAAATAATGAGTCATGGCTATTATTTTCAATACTTTCTTCTGGATAGAGTTGTGACCTCTTCCAGGTTTTATGATCTGGCACATCCTAATATTAAACCGGAATCTATGAGCTTCAAAATTGAATCGTCGCTGAAAGAGTTTAAAGAATTTTTGGAACAGGAATCCAAAGTAGTGATTAACCTGTATCATGATACACAAATAATTGGTTATGCTGAAATACCATTGACAGGTCTTTTTGATGCTCAAACAACTGAGCCTCGATCTCTGGATATAGTCTATCCTATGTACAATTCAAAGGGTGATTTGCCTCTATCTGCGGATCTGCAAACAGCCAGGATAGGTGTTTTTCTGATGATTCAGCGTGAAGAGGACGCCATGTACTATTTTGATAATACTCCAGATTCAGAGTCTTTGGTAGAACAGAATAGTGAGCATGATTATCGGATTTTGATTGAATTGGTATCCATTAAATTAAAAAAGCCAATACCAAACATTTATATTAGGTATAGTTATCCTGCCTTGGGCATCACTATGTACAAGTCTACACAGACTTTAAACTCTATTGAAGTAGGCGTAGATGCACCACTTTCTAACGGAATGAACACGATCGACGTAAAGATGACACCGCAAAGACTTGCCCGTTATCTTGAGGCGGTTCCCTTGCTTCTGGAATTATGGCAACGCGGCGAACAAAAAGATTCAGAGTTGGGTGTCGCTTCATTACATTTGGATGAAGTGTTCATGTCAAATCGCACCCGAGATGATAATATAAAAGCAGACATAATGCATTTCAAAACGTTAACACCCATAAGGTCCGCCGGATCGATTATACCACCTGAGATGGGAAGTATTATCGCATCGATTAGAGTAGAGGATTTTGGCGAAAATTCTAGTATGAAAGGCAATGATGATGATGATAACATTTCAGAAACAACAAAAATTGCAGATGAACATTCTATAATAAATGACACCACAAAACAAGGAATGGACACCGAAAATGTAGATATATTGGATACGAAATCATCGTCCACTAATGATGCCACTGTCAAGGAAGACAAAAGATCTAATAATCTACCAATTTCATCGTCACGTTTTCGTACGGAATTATTTCAACGAGCTTCCGAACACGCAAAATTCACACAAGAAATACTCTACCCAAAAAAAGAAGGGAAACGTCACAACAATCATCATTATCACCATAACTACGTTCGAAATAAAATCCAACAGATGAAATCAATCGATGCACAACTCCAGAATTCTATCCTCTATTTTCAAACACGCGATGAAAGTTTATTACGAGCCGAAAAAGATTTAGAACGACGATGGTTAGAACTTGATCGACAGTTTGAACAGCGTATACGCGATATGAAAGCACAGTTCGAGGCTGAATTATTTCAGAAATATAAGTTTTTGCGTGAACAAACTCCAACTGCTGAGGATACCATAAAAAATCTTAGATCGGAGAATGACCGTTTGCGCGCTCAGTTGGAGGTTAGTGAACGTGCTAAAAGCGAATACAAGTCACAATGGTTGAGGTCACTTCAGGTTATTGCTGAAATGAGTAATGATAATAACAACATTAATAATATTAATGGTAACCTTAATAATAATAATAATAATAATTATAATAAAAATAATGGTAACCTTAACGGTGCTAGTAGTAACGGGGCGTCTGATCTTCCTTGTGATATGGATCAATGTTTGTGGCAGATGCAACGGATGGCTGAAGAAGGACTCGAATCATTAAGCTATGAAAAGCTGTCGCTGCAATTACTGAAACAAGAACTTGAACTTCTGAGAGCTGAATAAACTAATGATTGATATCAATATAATTTTATATAATTTGAGTTTGAAAGGATAATGCTATAAATATATTCACAATTCTTTAAACTTTGTAAATTACGTGTATAGATTTTATTTAAACAACATAGAAATAAATTTAAAATTGTCATTTATTGTCCTCGTTTTCTAGCAATAGAAATATTAAATGTTGAAATATATTTTAACATTTCCAAATGATTATTTTGCAGGGTTTTCACGTTCACACGGAACAAACTTCAGCGTTTCTCCTTCATATCTAAGGATCGATAAAAAATGAAAAAGAATGAAATAACTAACGATAATATGTAATAACAGTTTGACCTATTTGCTCTGGTTTACGCTAAAATTTACCTATAATCAAAGAACAGTTCCTGACCGGGATCAAGATCGAATTGTGCATATAATCCAATACGATGTTCTCCGTTAACCAACGTAACTATTAAATGATATTAAAGGTAAATTTTTTAATATTTAAAAGTTTATTAATGAAGATTCTAATAGAACAAACTTTACCCCGTGCATATGAATTCGGATCTGATGAATGATTAACAAATCGAAATTTATTGCCCTTTCGAGTGGCATCTACCACTTTTTCTGTATAAATATATGAATAATATCATGGTAAACTAAAAAAAATCGCTAAAATTTTAACCAATCAAATAAATCTGTATTTTGCCTTTATTCAGATTGAACAAAAAACTAGTTCCTCGCTTATCATAAATTTTGCCACGCCTATCCGCCTCTGCTTGTGATATGACCTATGATTAAAGAAAAAGTTTTTTGTGAAATACATAACCTCGGCATCATCCGTCATTTTCAAATATTCAAACCACTCGGAATAAAAATGAAACTTTATATTGGTATCAAATTTACCTCACCCACGTATTCACCCAAAAATTCATTTTTCTTCACAGGCTCCTTCACGAAGAGTCCCCATCCAGCCACAGCAGATCTGCCAACTATGGTATGCTAAAGTTTATTCCAATAAATAGATAAAAAGAAAGATGCATAAGAGGAAGTCGAATTAAGATAATTATATGCCTCAATAAACTTAATATTCACCTTAGCTTTTCCTCTCTGAATAGCAGTATTCTTACAAGGACGCCGATCAAAATCATGTGCAGAAATCTGCAATTCTTTAATTTTGAAAATTTACGTGTTTTAACTTTTACCAAATATAATATCGAAATACAATAAACTTAATAAAAAATTTACCACAAGCTGAACACGAACATATATCCGGATCACATTCACGGTAGTTTGCAAAGCAAAAACAAGAACGAAGATTACACGATTTTAGGTTACTGCAATTGCATCCGAAAAATCTTCGAGAACCTATATACAAATAAAATGTTAATAATAGCGAAATAGAATAGATTCCATGTATATCGCTGAAAGATTGATAACTTACAATCATAATCACATCGACAGTATTTCTCACAGAAAAGGTTGCCTTGGACACATGGACAGGTGCTATCACATACCTTCCCTGGATGATCACAAGGACGATATTCTAAATGATCGGCGGCATCAATTTCTAAGATATGCAAATATAATTGATGAATTTTTATTTTTCATATACAACTTTTTCATAATAAAATATATATAGCATGCCTATTCCGGAAATTCTCGCCATAGTCCTTTTCAGTCTACCGCCACGCTGTTTCAATTCATCAAAAGAAGACTCGCCCAAAGTATCATCTTCATTTGGATTAGACTCGTAAAACTGCGCTCGTTGATATACCTAATAATTAAACATTCCATCCAGTCCTTTTACAATTTGATAGTATACAATTTGTATACCAAAAAATGCGCATTTTATTATCCAAAAGTTAAGTATACCTGCAGACATGATTTTGTTTTCATTATAACAGACACCGCACAATAATTCTTTTTGCCAAAAATCTCACGTGCCTTTTTATATAGGGCAATTTCCAACGAATTCCAATCCTCAAAAGATTTTGAACCTTGTTTATTTTCTTCATTCATGTGGCATAACGAACCACAGGGCTCGTTCTGTGTAATGAGCGGTGGCCTTTTTTTATTTTTAGTAGGACGAGATTCCGTTCCTATTTATTTTATATAGACTAAGAAAAATCAGGTTTGGGGGGTATTTAATATGAGCAAAATACAAGATTACCATGCAGTCCACAATCGTACACATAACATCTACGACACCATAAACTTGCATAAGAACGCATCATTGTTTCAGCCATTACAAAATCTGGTTGACTAAAAAAATTCTCAATAAAAAGTATTATTTACATAAAAAAAAATTAGCAAAAAAAAAAATAGTAACATACTTGTCTACATTCGTATTAACAATTGCAAAGGATTCCTGATTAGATTTATCAGTTGATGTTTTCTCTAGATAACTGCAAATTCATAATGATCCGCACTACTTAATATACTATATTATCATCATTTAATATAATCACTATCTCACAAAAGGTAAATATCAATAAAAATTTACCCACTCAGCAAATTTTTAGCGCTCGTTTTAAGAATTTTTTCCGATGCTTTTAAAAGCATTTCAGCCAGCGCAATTTGTTCCTGTTCACTTTTATTGTCAATTTCGTCAACATTGATGGGTTGTTTTGTTTCTCTTGATTTTGATAGTGTCTTGCATAAGGACAATCCTCTGCTAGCAGCACAATTCTCGAGAACATTAATCGATATATTCTTTTGTTCGAATAAACTACGTAGCGTATTAAAAGCAATTATTTCTCCTAATTATTGTTTTTTAATATATAATTAATTAGTCGATTACTGAGTGTAAGTTTTCGATAAATGAAATATTAGAATCATGAAGTCAACCTTCTAAGTCATGAGTTTTTTCTCCAACGATTATATCGTCATAAAAATCCATATAATTAATTTCCTCTTCATTATCATCCTCTTCACCAAAATAATGAAGATGTCGTAGTACGGGGTCGTCTTCTGTCTAATAGTTATGTATACTATAAATCAAAGTCAAAGAAAAACAAATTCATTGTGTCTATACCTTTGAGCTATGTGGAATTGGTGTCCATAACGTGTATCGCGGTAATGGTTTCCAATTATTGAGCGAGATAGAAGTAAATTGTTCATTATTTTTCACTAGCGGCCCATTGTGGACACTACTCTAATATACATTTAAAATCGTTCTATCATTATTACTTCTATTTTCAATAATAAAGCCATATGATTTATTTACTTGAACAATAAATTCACTAGAGTTGAGCCTCATTTTCTTCTCAGCCGCGCCCTTTGCTTTTTTCTTTTGTGAGGGATTATTAGCTGCTTTACTACGTTTTGTTTCTTGCGAGGGATAAATAACCCCGTGAGACCCTATGAAGGGCTTTATTTGTTGTAAAACTCTTCTGTTGTGACGAAGATCATTAATTTTTTGGTTGTTTTCTAGAAACATTTTCTGAGAAAGTTGGATAATGCATTTGATTAAATTAATAAGACTATAGAGTTAGGTCAAAAGAAAAATAGCAATTACTTGAGATTCTATTAATTTATTGTTATAGAATTCCTGGCGTATTCTATGATATTCTTCGTCGACATATGCAAGAAGCTGTTTCTCCATTTTCGTATGTTCGAACAATTTGAAAACGCGGTTTTTTGATCCACTTAAATAATAATCCAAACCCAGCGTTTTAGATGTTTTTTTTTGATTTTTTGACCAATCAAAATTTAACGGGACAATTTGATAATTCACCGAGATCAACAAATTTTTGTGCAAAAATGTGTCTTTTTAAAAAAGTTCCTATGAAAAAGTCTGAAAGTGGCCTGACTTCAATTGTTGAATTTTCCCTAAAAACAAATGTCAGATAAGCTGGAATTTTTAAAAGTCTTTCCAATTCTCGCTGAAGAATTTCTTGACATAGCGCGGGAGTATAAATTTCCTGCGGCGTCTGTCGAATGGATAAAGAAAGTCAGCTTAGCTTTTAAAATTATTCTCTTCGTTGATATTAAATATATAAAAGCAGACTACTAAATATAATGTGTATATTTGATTGATCACTTTAGAATATTTACCACAATGTTCCTGGAGGTGAAATTGTTTATTCACCTTCAAACCTTACGTATTCTATTTACGAAATTTTTTTATATGGTGATCTTAGGAAAATTGAATCGTGGTTTATCTGTCGTTGATACCTTAAAAATTATAAAAAATAACCAAGTTTCCGACGAGGAACTTTTTAAAGCCCAAGTTCTAGGCTGGTGTGTAGAATGGGTGGGGTTTTTTGTTTTATTACTTTAAAGCAAAATTGCATTTCTTAGTACTAACTTGTGATATTGTAATAAATATATTTATAGCTACAAGCGTTTTTCCTTGTAGCTGATGATATAATGGATCAATCAATTACACGCCGTGATAATCCTTGTTGGTATCGTATGGTAAGTGGCAGTAGATTGACTCTCAAATTTTGTCATTTAATTGATTCAATCAATATATCTTGAACGAAATAGGATGGTGTTGGTAATATTGCCATCAATGATTCCTTTATTCTCGAATCAGCTATTTATTTCTTCTTGAAAAAGCATTTTCGCGATGAACCATATTATATCAATTTAATTGAATTATTTCACGAGGTAAATTTTCTTATAAATTAATCGCATTTATTCTCCTTATTAATTAACCCTTAAATGCACTTTCTTATGTTTTTGTTATTATGTAATATATAGGTCACTTTACAGACAGAATTTGGCCAATTGCAGGACCTGCTCACTGCTCCCGAGGATCATGTTGATTTGAACAATTTTAGTATTGAAAAGTATTGTTTTATCAATATACTAATTAATACTATTAAGATTTATATTAAAATTTATATTGTTAATATATAGGCATAGATTTATTGTTATATACAAAACCGCTTTTTATTCATTTTATCTTCCAGTGGCATTGGCTATGCGAATGGTAAATGATATTATATATTGAATACTGTTGTATGTATCTTAAGCTAAACATATTATTATTACCGTTTACCATCTCTAACTGTTACTCAGGCTGGTATTGAAGAAGAATTAGCATATAAGCACGCCAAAGATATTCTTATAGTTTTGGGCGAATATTTTCAAGTTCAAGTAAATATTGTCACTATATATGTTTCGAAGCTCATAATAACAATGATCAATAGATAATGTGTGACTTCCATGAACTTTAGGACGATTATCTTGATTGTTATGGTGACCCCAGTTTTATTGGGAAAATAGGTACTGATATTGAAGATAACAAATGTTCATGGCTTATCAATCAAGCATTGGATAGAGCCTCTTCTGAACAACGTAAACTCTTGGATGTAAGTTGTTTATTGGTTGTTAAATGTTAATAATTTTATTACTTGGTAATTCATAACCAACAAAATGTAATCGACGAAAATTCAAGGAAAACTATGGCAAGAAAAATCCCGAAAGTGTCGCGATTGTCAAAAAAATCTACCGAGATCTCGAGCTCGAAGCACTTTTCAAAAAGTACGAACAAGACTCTTATTCACGTATTAACGATCTTATTTCGCAATTGGACGAGTCTTTGATAAACCGTGAAATTTTCACCACATTTATGGGCAAAATTTACAAGAGAACAAAATAATAATTTAAGCGTATACATAAAATTTGATTTAGAATTCACTAATAATATATCAATCAAATACTACTTTATTTTTATACGTTAATTATTGATTTATGTTGTGGCGTCTTTGTTATTCAATAATTGAAAGGCAGAAAAATATATATGACTCGCAAGTTGGGTCATAAATTTCATTAATAGAGAGAAGCTTGCGGGTAGGCACTAAAGGAAGGGACTATTTATAAAGTAAACGGTATTTCCAATCCTTCGTCTACATATTTACTCGCCAAATCCCAATAATGTTCCGACCTATATTTTCGCAAATAATCTCGAGCAAGTTTCTCCGTAGGACACGTTTTAAACCAGAATCCTTTAAATGAACGTTCCTTTGTGTGTCCTTCCCACAATAACACACATTTATTTTCTTTTGGCGGTTCTTTCGGATCCACGTCCATTGCTGGGTCAACGTTGCTGTTACTGTTGTCACCAAGGCGAGTAGTGTCTGACCAATTTATACGCCTAAGCATGAGCTTTTTGTAATTTTTAATGGATTTTGGTCCGCCTTCTACAACTATCACGCTGAAATTTGGGTTGATGATGACCGTTCCTGTTAGGCCAAGCTGTTGCGCGTTTTGATCGACTTTATATTTCATTTTTGGATGTGAAAGATCATTTACTCTGGAATTTAAATATTACATTAAATATAAAAATATATACCTTATCAATACATTATTATTTAATAAACTTACTTAAATACGCAAACAATCGTCGCTTTACTGGCATCTTCCAACATTTTTTGCTTCTTTTTCTCTCTTTTTTGTTCATCAGTCAACTTACGTTCTTCGTTGGCTTTCAAATGCGTTTCTTGACGTTTTTGCATCTCTTTTCTTACCTGAGCTTCAACTTTAGTAGGATCCTGGATTGCGTCATTTGTGAGAACGCGCATAAGATTGCTTAATTTAACTAAATAATAAAAGAATATTAATATTTTTGCTAAATAAAATACATACATAAATGTATATGTAAGTTTGAATAAAAAAACACTTTTTGGTTGATCAGGTGGTAATAATCCCAGTCGAATCTTATCTTGCTTCTCTTTTTGTAATTCCAATCTTTTTTGCTTTCGTAGCTTCTTTTGCTCCTGTTATGCAAAGTAAAGCATTTAATAATTAGTAACAAATACCAATAAGTGAAATCACTGATATCAATAAATTATCACCTTTTTAGTCAAGATCAACGGTTTTGGAGCTGGAAGATTATTATGACCAGGTGGTTTTATGGGTACCGGATGTTGAACATACATTGTAACTAGCGAGTCCTCATCGTCAATTTTCGTAAGACCGGCATCAATGTCATCATAAGTTTTGTTGGTAAGTAGTGGACTATCCCACCATTCATGCGATGGAGGTGCTTCTCTCTATTATTAAAGTTATATGAGATATATTAACAGAAAATATGTCTAGATTCATTTACAAAAAAATCTATAAACGAAATACCTTGATAGCTTTATCCGATAAATCAAGTTCCGACTCCATGCCTGCTTTTTTTACATTTTGCGCTATTTCCTCCTTCAATTTCTCAAGTTTAACCTACACAATAAAAGATCTCCGATTATAAAATATACGCATAAATAAAATAGAAATATTTCCTTTAAAATTACCTGTGCACGCATTTGATTTCCCAGCGCTTCAAATTTTCCTTTTGGTATAAATTTGAGTTTTTTGCGAGTACGTCTTTGAGGAACGATAGCTCCTGCTCCAGCCCGAGGATCATAATAAGGATTCTGTACGATAGCGCCAGCCTCTTCAGTGGGTATTGACGCGACTTTACTCAACTCTTGTTGCTTTACGGTTGCAGGAGTAGCTCGTTGATTTGCCTGTTGAGGCGAACAAAGAACAGCATTATAGTCTGGTCTGTAATGGAAAGAGAAAAATTTGTGCATTAAACGGAAACAACAATAATCCAATCTATTCCTAATTATTCTAGTTATAATATCTACCTTTACAGTAGCAAAGTTCGGCTTGGGAATTAAGGCAGAAGCTTTATTTATAACAATCTTTCCACTTTGATCTAAGAGAAGAGCAGGATGTGCTTCAACTTTAAGTCCTCCTTTGGCTTTGGCAGCTTCGTCTGAGGATTTCGCTAAAGAACTGGTTGAAGGCTGCATAATATTTAATATAACAATGAAAATTGCTTCGGATTTTATAAAATAATAGATTAAAATTGTAGATGTTAAGATTATAAAAAATTACCAAATAAGGATTTGCTTTCGACAAAGTTACTCTGACCCGCTCTTTTGCTTCCTGAATTTTCCGTTGCAAATCAGGGTCAATTGACGCACCTACACTCAAGTTAGAGGTATTCATGTTTTGAGAAGTGGGGATCGGTAAAATATTCTGTGGTAGAGTTGTTGTAGGAGTTGACGCCTGGGATAGTTTAGGAAACGCGGCGATTTTAGCAGCTATTTCGGCACGTTTTCTCGCTAGAATTTCTTCCATGTTGTGTTGTCGTTAGTAAAAAGGGCATCCACAATTTATGTTAAATAGGTTTTTTACTGTCACATGAATTACAGTTATTGAAATTGGGTGATTAGAGAGAGGTGTGACTATAGAGAGGTTAATTGTGACAGATTAAAATGAAAATTAGGATGATTATAAAAAATGTGATTATAAATAGAAGTAATTATAAAGTAATCTGATTATATTATTATTTATAAAGAACTAAAAATTATTAATGAATAAATAATATTTAAGTAAATTATATTTATTTTTATAAAATATCATTTATATTATATAAATATTATATAATTTTTTTTTTACTTTACTTATTTATATTATATAATATATTATTTAATATATTATTATATAAATAATTCTTTTAAGTATTAATAATTAGATCCAAGTAATAATATAATAATCAAAAATAATACTGTTATAATATAGATTTTTATATATAATTTATTAATATTAGTTATTTTATACTTGCATTTTTATTAGATAATTATTTAATTATATTTTATTGGATAATAATTAAGATAATATTATTGGTAGATATTTTTAAATAGTTTTACAAGCATAATGTTTATAATAAAATTATCATAGCAAAATTAGCAAAACTATCATAGCAAAACTAGCAATGCTATCATGACAAAATTAATATTATAATATTAGTAAAAGTAGAATTTAGATCATAACAAAAGTATCATTTATAAAATCTCTAAAATATATAAAAGTAATGTATTTTAGTTAGAAATCAAGAAGTTAATAAATAAAATAAATAAAATAACTTAATAAATAATAAATAAATTAATGAATTAAATAATAATAAGATGAAATAATAATTTAAATATAATAATATTATAAATTAATAATCTTTATTAATAATATTTTATTTATTATCATACATTCCTTATATTATGATTTCAGATCTTATTTTAGCTAATCATATTATGAATACATTCTTGTTACCTATCTTTAATCTTATTATAATCATAATTTAATGTCTATTACATTATATTTATGATTATATTAGTCTTTTCTATCTATAATTAATAATATCTTTATTATATATTATTCTAGGCAAATATTATATATAAAGTTATTAACATATCACAAAATAATCTTTTTAAGAGGTATCAAAAATGATAACAATATATTAGAAATTAAATTTATTAATAAAATATAATAAAGATTAAAATTAAAATTTTCTCTTTATATTAAAATTATAATTTTATTAAGAAATAATTTTTATTTTTATATCAAAATAAAAGTTTATTAATTATAATTTTTTTTAAATTTTTCTGAAAAATTATTCTAATTATAAAGTTAATATAAAAATTTTTATTAATTAAATTTTATTTTTAATTAATAAAAATTTTTGCATCAACTTTATAATTAGAATAATTCTTTTAGAAAAATTTAAAAAAAATATATTATTTATTAATATATTTATAAATTTTAATATAAAAAGAAAATTTTAATTTTTATATATTTTATTAATAAATTTAGTTTTTAATATTTTACTTTTAACTATTATTATAAGTATTTTTTTTAATAAAATTTTAATAATCTTTTCTTATTAATAATAATTAAAAAAATTTAATAAATTAAATTTTTTATATTTAATAAAAAATTATTTTCTTTTTTTTATTAAATAAATTTAAATAAATATTTTTTAATTATATCTTTATTATAATTTTTTAATTAAATTTATAATTTTTTATTATTTTAAATTTTTTTAATAATATTTATATAAATATATAATCTTTCTATTATATAATATAAATTATTAAGAAATTCATATAAGAATCAAAATAATAATAAAATATTAATAAGAAATTATATAAAAAATCAAATCAAAAACTAATAAATTATTATAATAAAAATTTAAAACTTTATTATAATTATAATTATTAAAAATACAGAATAAAAATGGTATTTTTAAATAATAATTTATGATTATATAAATAAATAATAATTTATAATATATAAATACTTATATAATAATATCTTCAAAAAATATTTATTAATATATAAATATAATAATAATAATTATAAATGATAAATAAAAATAAATAATATATCTAGCTATTTTAGTAAAATAAGAAAAAATAAAAATTTTACTAAGAATATTATTTATAACTAAATAATTCAAGTTATTATATAATTTATTTTGATAAAATTAAATAATTATAATATAATAAATAATATATATAATAGTATAATTTATAAATTATTTATTATTAAATTTATTATAAAATATTTATTTTTAAATTAATAAAGCTTTTAAAATAATTAGCTATTTGATATACATACCCCCACAATATATTACTGGAAATTTCAAAAATGAAACTATCATTTTAGAACCTAATTTCTTGTAATCTAGTGATCTCATTTAAATAAAGATATTATCATAAGATTTGTGAAGTCGCGACAAATTTAATAGAGTATTTTTATTTAAATTGGATCATTGAATTTTGAGATATTGGATTTCAAAGTGGCAGATTTGTTTTTAGGATTTCCGGTAATATATTATAGAGATGTGTATTATATTTAATTTTTTAATATTAAAATATTCTTTTTAAAATTTATATATATTATAAAATTAAATATTATATATTTTATTATAATATTTTTTAAATTTTCTATATTTTTTATATTTATAATTTTAATAAATTATTTTTTTTTATTTATTTAAATATCTTTTATAATATATATTTTTTTTCTTTATATAATATAAAAAATTTTAACTTATTAATTATTTTAATTTTTTATATATAATACAATATATATAATATTAATATTAAATATATATAATAATAATTACTTAATTATTATTATAATATATATTTAATTATTATTAATTATTTAAGTATATATTATTTAAATATTAATATTATCTATTTATTAATTTATTTTACTTATCTTATTTTCTTTTATAATTTACTTAATATTTTTTAAAATTTAATAATATAATTTAAATTTATTAATACCTTATTTAGTAGTTTTATTCTTTAATTTTTTATTATATATATTCATATATCTATATAATTTATAAATAAATTTATAAATATTAGTTATAAATGTATTATTAAGAGTTTTTGAAATTTAATTTAATAAATTTATATAATTATAATTATATATTTTTCTAGTTTTTTACTTTATAAAACTTTAATAATATTATATTTATAATAAAATTTTAAATATTATTTTAAAATATATTTTGTTTTAATAATTACTTTCTCTAATAATAATTATTATTCAAGAAATTAAGCTATAATAATATAATTCTTTTTATATAATAGTTTAATCTTTTCAAGTTATCATTAATAAATTTTTCAGAATAATATTTACATATTAAATAAATTTTTTTATAAACTAAAGATTATATTTAAGTATTTATTTTATATTTTTTAATTTTTTTCTCAACTATTTTACTAGATAATTATTATTAATTATATATATTTTTTGTTATATTTATTAATATATTAATTATTATATATTTTAGATTATATTTTTCTAGAACTCAAGTTTATTTTCATAATAATCAGTATATTTTCTATTATAAATTATAATTTATTAATTAATTAAAGCAAAAAATATTAGTATATCCAGGATATAATATCTTAAATATTAAAATTATTATATATATAAGCTAGTTTAATATATATTCTGCTCTTTAATATAATTAGTAAAAAATTTATAGATTTATGACAAATCTGATAAATATATTTCTCTGTAAATATAGATATTCACATATTATGATTTAGATTATTAATATAATCTTTGGTATTTTTTATCAAATATTTCTCTAATATTTATCAATATTTCTTGAAAATTGAAAAGAGAATTATAGGAATCAACTTCTTGACTATCTTCTTATATACTTGCTATATAAAATAATAGAAAAAAGAACTTTAGTAGAACTTAAGATTGATTTTTAACTTTGAAAATAATTAAAGATAAGTATCTTTTAGAATATTTTGGATAGTTTGTTGATGGCGACTAATTTTTTAATTAATTTAATTTATTCTTGTGCTTGATTATCTAAAAATTAATAAAGATAGTATATACTATTAAT
>CAJVPS010000248.1:0-29571 GCA_910591765.1 Ambispora leptoticha | reverse complement strand
ATATAAAAATAAAAATTATTTCTTAATAAAATTATAAATTTTAATATAGAGAGAAAATTTCAATTTTCACTATATTTAATTAATAAATTTAGCACCTGAGTCATTACTTTTGGTTGCCACTGTAATTATTATAATTTTATTAATTATTTTTTAATTTAAAACTTTTAAATTTTAAATCAAAATATTTTTACTATTTTAAATATAATATATTTAAGAAAATAATAATATTAACAAAAAAATAAATACTTTATTATTTTATAATCTGATTTTTAAAAATACAAAAAATTAAATTAATTATAATATATTTTCTTTTTGTTTTTATATATATAATTTAATTAAAAGAAATTATAAGTTTTTAACAAGAATAATTTCAATTAGACAATAATTTTTTTAACTTTTTTAATATTTTAATACTAATTACTTAATAATATAACTCAATTATAATAATACTCTTTACTATTTTAATTATATTATAATTCTTTTTCAAATATATTAATCTTTATTTATTTTTACTTCATATTAAAATTTAATTAATAGTAATATATTATTTTTTTCTAAGTAAAATTTTAGTTTAATTGATAAATTAATATATAACTCATCACTTTTATAATTTGATTTCTAAAAAATTCAGTATTAAATGAACTGGACTTATTTAATTCAATTTTCAAAGCATTCAGGTATCAAATGAACTGAATTTATATAATTCATCACTTGTTTCATTACAATTAGAATATTAATTCTTATCTATTAATTAATAAGTTCTATTACTATTTTTTAGCTAACAGATAACTAATAATAATTATAATAAATATAATTTCAACTAATCAATTTATTTTAAAATTTGTTCATTTCATAAAATGCAATGAATTGAAAGTCATCAAACTAACTGGTAATTATTTAATATCCTTATTTAAATATCATAGAAATAGTAATAGATCTCATATTGTGTTTCTTATTTTTCTAACTACATGTATATGTACATGTATTAGTATATCTTATTTTTTGTTGAACACATCTTCTGGAAGTACTTAAGGCGAATATGTTATCAATCATTTTTGTTATTTCTTACATTAAATTTTATCGTTATATAAACATTGTTCTGTTCTGTATCATAAGGCTCTTTTATAATCAATAAATTAAGTTAAACAATTAAAACAACCATTATTCTTACATTAATAAAAAAGTAGATAATGCACTACATATCAAAAACCTTTCTTCGATATCATCGTAAAATGGCTGATGTATAATGCCTCAAATTGAATTTACTAGAATAATTTTATGTTTATACAATTCATGATATGTGCGGGGTAGGTGAAGTATTTCAATTTGAATACCAATTTTGAATTACTTCTTGTTTGTCATCGTTATGTTTTTCGAAACGTGTGCATGCAAATAAAAGTCATAACAACATCGGATTTACTGATAAAAGCACATATACTACAAAAAGTACTAGGTCAATGCAACCGTTGCAAAGGACTTTGACAACATTATGAATGTTTTATACATGTATCATGTATTATAAAATAATAACAATGTGTACATAGATATAACGATAACGAATTACAGAACCGATATTCTTTATTCTGAAACTGGCAGAACACAAAATAAATACGATACATGTATCGGTATGTTGTACACCAGTCAAATAGATGTACCCTGTACTTTATTCCCTTAACGTTAATCTGAAATAACGATTTTTTTTAATCCGGTTATTCATGTCATTTATAAACGAACTATTGGAAATTTACGATGGTTATAACGCCGAAAATGCAGACGACGATCAAATAAATGTTCATGTACAAGAATGGCTTCGTAAAAATAATTACGATCCTGCCGAGATATTTTCATTGGTTTTCGAGAGACGTTATTTGCCAAATTGGTCATCTTTATTAGCGTTTCTTTATTGCTATGGAATCGGAACAGAAATCAATGAACATGAAATGTTCAAATATTATAAATATGCAGCGGAGGCTGATGATATGGTGGCTCAGAATCAACTTGGATGGTGTTATGCATTTGGACATGGAACTGACGCTGATTGGGAAACGGCTTTCAAATGGTTCCAAAGATCAGCCGCAAAGGGTTGTATAATATCTGAAGGGTGGCTTGGCGAGTGTTATGAAAATGGAACGGGTACAAGAAAAGATCCGGAAAAAGCTTTCATGACATTTCTTAAAGTAGCTGAAGCCGGAATCCCGTTAAGACAATGTAGTGTCGCTGACTGTTATTCAAAAGGAGTGGGCATTGAAGTTGATTTGCAAAAAGCTTTTTATTGGTACGAGAAAGCAGCCCTACAGGGGTATCATTATGGAGAATTTTGCCTAGGATATTGTTATAAAAATGGAAAGGGGGTCGAAAAAGACGAGACGAAAGCGTTTGGATGGTTTTATAAGGCTGCACAAGGTGGAAAAGGATACGCACAATTTCAACTCGGACGACAATATTATAGCGGATTGGGTACCAATCGAGATTTGGCAGAAGCTAAGCAATGGTACCAAAAAGCTGCGGAAAACGGGCACCACAATGGTCAATGTCATTTAGCATACTCGTATCAACATGGGATTGGTTGCGACACGGATGATAACGAAGCATTTAAATGGTACACGAAATCTGCAAATTCCGGAAACACATTTGCACAAAATCAACTCGGATATTTCTATCAAGGTGGGATTGCGACTGAGAGAAGTTTTGCCAAGGCTTATTATTGGTACAATAAAGCTATCAATGGACAGAATAATGCGTCGCTTTATAATATCGCGGTTTTGTATCAAGGTGGTTTAGGTGTTCCTGTTGATATCCATTTAGCAATAAGGTTTTATCGATTGGCGATTAATGAAAAAGTGGAGAAAGCTTATAGTGAGTTGCATAAAATTTTTGCTATCTAAGACTTGGTTAATAGTTACTTTGCGTAAATGCATGCACTATATCTGTATAATTTATTCCTTCAAACATAAAAAATGCTGCATAATGTTGGTAATTTTATATGCAATCTCTGCAGTGAGAATTGTTTAAGTTTCAAGTATTCGATTCTGTGAAAATTAAATTCGTGCATTAAAGTAAAGTATTAAACTCACCCGCTTCTTACACATATGGCTCTTTTAGAATATCTTTTAACCATAAGATGTTAAAGACAATAGTGCGTCAATACGCACAATGAACTATAGGTATACTTGAGAACATTTTAAAGCCAAACAACATGCCCAATACTAATTAATATGAAGTTTACAAAAGTTGCGACAAAGGCATTGGAATATTTTATTCATGAAATGAAGTTTGATTCGTATCGCGGTGTTGTAAGTTTAAGAATGATGACAAAAAAGATCACAAAATACCTTGCATTAATTTGTCATTTGAAGCATTTAAAAAGGATTATATGTCAAGCTGAAAATGCGGTATATAATTTAGCAAGACGTTCTTGTGTCAAATAATCACGTAAGTTATGTTGTGTCTATATGCTAGAATAAGTTGTTTTCGGTTTAAGATTTTTATTTTCCGCCACCGGCATTAATACTAATAGACATGGACATCAACGTCCAGGACATAAAAATCCCGGACATAGACGCGGACTTATCCCGTCCCGGACTGTCCATGTCCGTGCCTCATGATAACACTGCTGTGAGGAACCTGAAGAGGACAGGACAGCCAGTTTCCTCATTGCAACATAATTCGTTCTATATTTTTGCTTCGTTTTATCGTCAAATTTTCAAGAAATTCGAGCGTTTCTTTATAAATAAGGATGAAGGGCTTCGGATTCAAGATAACAGAAATAATTTGTTTAATATATTAGATATTAATATTTTTTTACATTTGACTTTTACGCCACTACGTATCCCTATCCTCTCTTTATATCCGTACCGATATGTATGTGAAACTTGGTGCTCGTGAAAATTTTAAAGAAATATTTGCCAAGGCTGTTACATTTTGAATATATTTCAATTAACAGTTAAATCTTAGTTATAAAGACGTGTACATGTATCACGTATGCAAGTCGGTAAATATATTTTTAGTTACGAATTAAGTTTCGTATTACAGACGAAGGTTCAGCTGTTTCACACTCGGTGTACATGTATTTTGTCGACAAGGGACTCGGCGATCCATATGCTTCATCTTGCTTTGAAAATTGGTATAGAGAATTCTAGGTATTCAAATAGTTTCGTCGAGCAATTTAAAACAATAATAAAGCCCATCGGGATACCTTAATGAATTGTATTATTATTATAAGAAAGGCCTTTTGATAATATGATACGGATACACGGTAAAGAAACAAAGAAAACTGAGAGCAAAGGTGTAAAAAACATAAATGATATATTTTTTTGATATTTATTCAGCTACAAATGAAGCTACAAATGAATCATTTTGGTATTAATTTTCAAAGAAAAACTAGTTCGGTCAAGTTTTGTTTATGTAATATTACGTTCAGCTTTCCCATGGTCCAAACTTTGAGATTGTTAGCTTGTGCAGAACCAAAGCATTTACGAGCATCAGTATGTATTTTCAAGGTAGAGCTGTGCATAAAACACTGCATGCACAGCAGTCACATTGTTTGTCAATTGTATTAATAAATCCTGTTAATGGGAGTAAATGCTGCGGTCATGATTTAACTTTTCACTAAGGTGATTTTTTGAGGTGTTCTTGTTGATATTATTTACGAGAATTTCTTAGATTTGTATCAGGTATGAACAAAAAAATGTATTGTACATGTAAATACTGTACGTGGATTATCGAAATCTGGGAATCGTAAAGCATTTATTCTAACGAGACAAAAAACGAAGATCAAGACTCACCATGATTGTGTCTCTTCTATTGTTACGGAAAAGGACAGAACTGTTGTTATTCGTAACTTAAAAATAAAAAGCTTTCTGTAAAACGAGATATCAAGATATCTTATCTTCGAAATTTATCCTCATAAACTTAATATTGATTAACCTTTACAAAATTTAGACATGATTTCTTAAAATAAATTCTCAAACTTACGTATATATTCTTCAAATCTAGCCAAGAATTTTATTCTGATAACTGATTAATATAGGAAGGCCATATCTAATTAAGGATTTTTATTCCCATTTATTACTCTTATTATAAAACCGTGTGCTTCAGGTATGCGTGTATATGTGTGTGTTACCATTGATGCATTAGTTTTTCCCAAAAACAAGTTACGCCGCCTAATGGGCTTCCCATCGTAGTACATGTTCATCATAGTAATTATTTATTCGCTAACAACAATAAGGAGATCATCATCACCCCCCAAAAAATACCTGCCCCCCACCTCATCATCATCCTCGCCTCCACCCAACAACTTTTTGAAAAAAAAATCAGGCCTTACTCAAAATTGTTTGATAACGAGGTGAATTTTTTTATATTATTTTCTAAGCTGAATATTTTATTGAGGGAAACCTTTGCGTACAATTATTGTAAAAGCGAGAAAATAATTTTTTTTGTTATTTTATAGCGGGACATTTTATAAATATAGTCATAAAATAATAATAATAATAATTCAGCGTAATAGTATAAAGTAATATATTATCGTTTACTATGATGAATGACCAATATATGAATCTGAATGGAACTACTTCAAGTGCAAATAATATTGATGGTAATTCTGTCCCGATGCGGAATAACGATGACGGACGTACACCACCTTTACTACAAAGGCAACATCAGAAGGGTAAAATCGTGCAAACGATGTGGTTAACTGATTTTCAGTACAAATTTGAGGCGGTTGGTATCTTTATTTTTTGGGTGAGATTTCTTTGGCTTGATCACTCAAGAATCTTTTGATATATTTCTAGATTTCTCGCGCCTGTTCTGAAGTGGCTAATGGATTCCGACATCTTCAAGAAGCTATTGATACGCTCCAAGAAACACCAACACCAAATGTTGCAAATCTCTTAGAAGAAGTGATGGGAATGCCGTTACGAGTTCGACCTCCAGCTTCCATAGTAACAAATCGGCAAATGACTCCAACGCCAAGACACCAACCGTTAAATGGCAATATGACCAATGGTGCGAACACACCATTTAGTAATTTTGCAACTCCAACGAGACCAGAATCTCAATTTCAGAATGCAGAGAGAAGAACTAATTCGTCTGTTCACTCAACACCGACGATGCCTCAATCTATATCAGGAAACAAGCAGAATTGGACTTCATCCAGTAAACCATCAACATACACATCAATGCGACCAGCTACCCCAACACCTAATCCCGGTGATTCCGGCATGAGAAACGGAGGTTCAGCTTCTCCAGATGCCACGGCTTCGATAGCGTCGGCATCTAGCGAAGAACATGAGAATTGGACGCAAGAAGAACGAAAAGCATTGAATGAAGAGTTCATTCGATATTTCCAACGTCGTAAGGCTACCGAGCCAATAACTCATCCGGAATTGGCCGATGAATTACTAAGTTTGTGCGTTACCCCTCCTCCGTTGGCTCATCTGGACAGACAAGTGGGAAGATATTTACGTCGACATACGATTCCGTGTGATTCGATTGTTTTACACGCAATTCAACAATGGATCGATAAAGAAAAAGTTGCGCGTGGTGAAGTTGCTGTTGCTTTTCATGAATAAGATTGAGATTTATGTGAGAAAAATCAGGCGTTCGTCTAAAAGTGAATTAATTTTCTTTTATTACTACCTAAATTTTTAATTATATCTTTTATAATTTTCTGTTGTCGTAATAACAATTTTCTTTTTAACATTATCTTACAAACTTGCCGGTTTCGTCTTAATTAAAAAAGCATGGTCACATCACATTGGGATAATTTCCGCTTTAAAAAACAAAATCGAGATGTCAACATCTCAAAATAACTGCTAACGCTAATGATAGCCAATACATGTATTTTAAAATAAACAAAAAAAAGACGATTACTGCATAAAGCAATTTGTGTTTCTAACTAGTGCTAGAGATTCACCATTTAACGTTAAACATTTTTACGAGGGTAGCAAAGTCAATCATCTGACCATTTTTGCATGCTCAGTAAATACAACTTACACCCACGATCTTCATTTTTTTTTTACACTTGTAAATAATATAGATTTACAATCAACTAATAATAATAATAATAATCATTAATAACTACCTTTATATTTTTACACCAAATATTATTGGATAAATGCGTGAAAAGCGGAGGAGAAGCGGTAGTAGTAGAGGTGAAGAAAGCAAGCGAATAATAAAGATCGACAACAATAGCGATAATAATCAAATACGTCAAAATGATGATTTAGCTACGGAAGAATTGGAACCTAATTGGATAAATAGCTTGCAAAAATTACCAGAGGATTTTAGAGCTGTGGGTATATTTTTTTTTTGGATATAAATTTGGAAATAAATAGTTTAACTTGAGTGAAACTTTTTAGGTGTCAGATGCAGCATCTGAATTGGCAGAAGGGTTCAGAAGATTGCAAACTGCGATAATCGATATTCAACAAGTACAATCAAACTCAGAAGTGGTGTCGCAATTTTTGAATTTGATGCCACAGTCTTTAGACTTCTTACAGGAAAATAATCAAGAAATAAATTCAGAAAACGAACGTCGTCACAAACATCGTCACCACCATCGTCATTATCACCACCACCGCCGTCACCAGCACCCGGATCCTGAATCAGAGCAATCTGAAACAAAACCAATCATCATTAAAAAACCTTCAAATTCCAAGTCCAAATCCACAGAAATAAAAGAAATAGAGAAAGATATACTACCGTACGAGGAACGAACTGCAATCAACGACAAGTTAATCGCCTATTATAATCGTCGTGAAAGAATCACCGATATGAATCGCACTGAATTGATTCAGGAACTTACCGATTGTGCAGTTAATAAAGATGTGGGCGTAAATTTGGCGGCTAACTTACAGAAATACCTTATCAGAAAGTATATTCCGAAACACCCCTTTCTTATTCGCGCTATTCAAAAGTGGGTGAAAAAGGAAATAAAGATTCGCGGTGAAATTCCTATGGATTAGATTGTCGGTAGACTTGATTTCATATTTAGTTTTAAATTTTTGCTTATGCAAATATTTTTGTTTAATAAAAAAAAATGTAGCATTTTATGATTTGACATTCCAATCCTACTTTAACGTTAAAACTTACCTGTAACGATAATAAGATTATCCTCATTTCGAATTTTATAAAAATGTAACTTTCTATTGATATGTTCAAAAGAGTTTAAACGCTTCATCAAGATTTGTTTATGTCCCTGTTGCAACCATTCCCTAATTAACTCTCTTTGATAAGTACATGTGAAAGGTTTTCAGATTCGGAAACAGATTTTATGTATAACAATAGAGAACCTTTCTATTCCGGCACGCAAAAAATAAAATCCAAGACAAGATGTATATTTGTAAATTTTGTAGAAGTACATGTGCATGTACTCCCTAAAGTGTCATAATACATGAACATGTTACCTATCGCTATTGTAATTAATAGAAACGAACAAAATTATCAGGCAGGATGTTCTCTAATCTTTAACTGAAACTATTTGATTCAGTATACGTATTCACGGTTGAATTTTCAAGATGGTTCATACAAGCAATTACGAAATATCGTGCATATTTAAAAATTTGATTTTATTATGCAATATTCAAAAAAGATATCGATACTATTTTATTTCGTGAATTGAGATGATTTTTAATAGGTTATATAAACTGTCTTTTTTTAAATCTATTCTAGGAATAAAATTATGAAAGCAAAGATCCTATGCCGAAAAATTAAAAAAATAAAGATATAATAATGTAAAAGAATTTTGCACAAATGCCTATAAATACAAAATATTTGTACATTTCAATCGCAATTGATGGTAAAATATAGTACAAAACTTAAAAATCGGAGATAAGAAGACAGGTCTAACTGGCAATGCACAAAAGAAAGGGCAATAATAAATTAAACGACATATCTTAAGAACTCTCGTGCTGACTGTTTTAACCCAAGATCGTTCACGCGGTCTCTTTTTTTAATGAAATCGTAGACGATTAAACAAATATAGCCGGTAACGTACAACCACGCATCGAACCATAAAGTTTCCAAAGGTGCACGAATCGATTCCAAAAATGATTTCATGTATTCGTCATTCATCTTTATACATACGTTCAAGTGACGCAGGGTAATTGGCATTAATGGACCAAAGGCAGGCCATTCTTCCATGATCTGAGTACCGGTGTATGGCGAGGTGGGAAATAAGCTGAGACTACGTAATTGACATTTAGGATTTCTGAGAATATTTCTGAGATAGCACAATTCATCCCAACCAACCGGTATACCCAGAGTTTTTAAGGCTGGGCATAATTTTTCGACTACTTGAACAATTTCTGTGGAATATGGTTTACCCTGTGGTATGGAAAGTCCATTAAGTGATGGCTTGAAGAACACTTCTTCGAGATTTTGAAAGTTATTCCTAATTAAAGCAACCATCGTTTCATCCCATCCATAAGTCGACTCAACGAAATGGAGTTTTCGTAGATACGGAAATATCGCCGAAGCGAGAGGTTTCAATTGACCATCATTCGCGAAAGTGCAATATTTTATGACTATTTCTCGCAAGTTTCTACAAGCGGCCAATCCTTCTAACGAGGGACCCCGAACTGTAGAGGTGCCACTGAAATGAACATAAATAATTTCCACTGAATGAAGAGAGTTCGCTTGACTAGCGATTGCGGAAATTGTATTCGATGGCGTGGTTCCATACCCAAACAATTTAAATATTCTTAATCTTTTTTGCTTCGAAATTAACAATCCCAAATCATTTTCATATGATTGCTTCGGTGCGGGAAATAATGAATAACCAAGAATTTCGAGAGTTTCAATGTTTACTGCTGATTTTGCTAAATGCTTAAAGATTGGCCAGTCGTAGATGTAATGTATTGAGAGTCTACTTAGATTCACAAGAGAAGTGGATTCATTATCAAAGTATGTTTCTGAAGGGTACTTTTGCCAAAAGTCTATGTCACCCCAATCAAGTGTAAGATTGAGGATATTTCCGTCATTGCTCATGAAAAGACGGCATAACGAATGGCAAATGTCGAGAATACGTTGGGAATTAGATCTCTGTTGTGGATGTTGTTTACGACGTCCTCGAGGAACCATCTCAGTGTGTTCAACCCACTTCTCAACAGCACCATAAAGAGTACCCATACTTAAGCTCTTCAAGTATTTCGCATAATTATATCGTGCACCTACTACTTCATTCCTAACTAATGCAGTCCTTTCATCGAAGTCCAAGCATCGTATGTAAGATGATACAATTAATTTATGATCTAAATGATGGAACGGTTCCGCCCAGTAGAATGATAATGCACTTTGACACCAAAAACGACAAACTAAAATACAAGAAAGGAGAGACTTGTAGTCGGTTTCTAAGTATCTGAAAATTTCGTAGAGAACATTTTCGTTTAGTAGAGGTATTATTAAATGGTTTCGGGTTTTTGATTTCGTAATTTTGGCTATGTGTCGGAATTTTGGTATAATTTTTGAAATTTTATACGTAAAGGGCATTTTGTCTGTATGTGTGTATGCGTATATAATATGTGTGCGCGTGTGTGTGTGTGTGTGTGTGTGTATGTTTGTGTGTACGTATAATTTTTAATTCTTGACACTAGCGAAGACACATGTATTTACGAAAATAATGTGTACGTTTGTTGAGAAAATGAAAGAATGAGTATTATGAATTATACAATTTTGAAAACGTTACACTTTTTATTTCTCTTTGAAATTTTCAAATGATGGTCTTTAGGAACCAAAGTAATAGTAATAATAATAATAACAATAATAAAATATACAAGTAACCAATAATTTTTCCTGGGATACAAAGAGAACCCACTTATTAGAAACCCGAAACGAGAAAGAGAGTGCAATATAGAGAAAAAGAAAAAAACCAAAACAGCGAGGATTTTGATAGAATGATTTACCCATTGTATTTCCTTTTAAGGTCTTTTCCTCTTGGCCTCAACGCGCAGAATTTTGTTCCACATAGTTTATTAACATAAATTCACCCAATCATTTTATAAAGAACAAAATCTCAATAAAACGAAATTATACTTTATTAGTAGCACACATACAATGCCGGGATGTTCACACAGCATGTCCTGAATCTGTGCCAGTTTTTGTCGATCCCGGACTTGATAAAAATTTATGCATTCTTATTGGTTGCTGGGAAAAATCCACGTACCTGGCACAGTTCAGGATGTGCATTCACACTTTGTATGCCAATCTAACCTTAATTGAAAATAGCCGCATGCTTTTTTCTTTTATGAAGTTACGCAAATGTGCCAAATGTACCAAAAAGAAGAATGATAGGGTTGTCCCGTTTCTCATTACATATATAATTACAGTAAATGCAAATTGGGATACATGGAATACAACCAACCATTTCGTTATTCTTATGGATGGAAAATGTTACTAACGTTCACTGCGTTAAAGATGCCTTCGTCGATATATAAGTCATAATATGAATATCATTACATGTACAGCAAACCATGTACATGTATGATTCTTAGAACAGCGCCGTTTTAACAATCGTACAAACATCACTTAAATGACAATTTTTCATTGTATTATTGCCTTTTTTAATATGTTACCATTACTTCGATTCCAGAAATACGGCGGCAAGTTCAGCCTGTCCCACCACTTGACGATCTAACGCAAGTTGTATGTTCTAAAATAGTTTTTCAGGAGTATGTCTTCCAGCATATTTTTCCGAACAATAGATCGCGTATCGATTGCCCATTGTTCAGAACAAACGAACGCGTAACTAGAGTATTTTTTTAACATAATTTGAAAGTTCGGCACACTCTTCATCGAATCTTTCAGCACAATTCTTTCCTTTGTTATATTATTTTGTTTATTTTATTATTTTTGTTATATTCTTTGGAGAAGAAATACCGATAGTACAATAATTTATATGAAGTAATTAATGTTTCTTTAGTTGATAGGGCTTCAACGAAAATGTATATAAAGGATGTCCCTGGCGTCATCAATAAAAAAGGAATCAATTAACGAAAAATAAAATAAAAATAACACAAAGTTTTCCTCCAAAAAGAAGCAGTTGCGTACAATTCTTCCCCAATTAATACCATATATTGTTTAAATCTTCGTGCGTCGTATCGTAACGTATTGGTTAGGTCCTTTGCGCCAGAAAAGACATCGCATTGATTAGGTCCTTGATCCAGAAATGCATCAATTGATCGATAGATTAGTTTAAGGCTTTTTGTCTAAATAAATATTAATAGAATAAAAAGCACACAATTTTCCCCTTTTACTTACCCCGAATAATCCCAAACTATTCTATTTTCCACGCCCAAAACCTCCTATTCACTCACCTTTTCCCTTAAGTCGCACACATAAAATGATATCGGCACAGGAATTAGAATTAAACAGCATACATAATTAGTCCACAGCTCTAGTCAAAGACAAAGTTCAAAGCATAAACCGTCTTCTATAAAACCTCGTTCAACCATCCCTGCTGCGATAATCGGGATTCCTTCAGGCTCGGCTGAGCCAAGCGAGATAAACGGAAGAGGGTATCAACCAGCGAAAAAGTCCATCTACGACTAGACAGGTATAGTTATCAATATGTGATGATCATTTGGATTTGAATGTAAGTTTGCATTATCAAGAAATTAATCCTTGTATCATACCCTCATTAGCAAAGAATTCAAAAAGCTTTCATCCTGAAGATGCATCAAGATAGTCAATACTCAATCAAATTCCATCAATTCTGACATGGAATTCATGAAAAGGATGGCCCAAGTCTTACCTTTTCACAAGCTTCTGATGAATTCGTGGCAAGCATGAACAAAGCATTCGATTTGGCTCTGGCAAACCTTTTGCCAAGGAAAACCTTATTTCCGGGGCCTGATTGTGTCCGAACTCAACCACAGGAAGTGAGCCTAAATTTGTACATCAAATCGTGCAATATCTCAGAAATGAAGCTCTTCGTGGATTTCATCTTTGCATGTCCATTGGAACACTGTCATGCTGAAAGGGATACTTTTGCTTGTCATCATTACTCACCTTTATGAGATAAGGATCATGATTTTCTCTAAACGTAGAAAACCAGTTGAAATTGCTCAAGACACAGATAGAGGATGTCATACAGTCGTGCTTCTGAATCATTAGGACACAATATTAATAGAGACATGGACTGATTCCAAATTGGATCAAGCGAGCAACTCCAATATATATACTTCCACTTCACAAGCGGAAAACATCTACATCAATTGGTAATGACGCATTATTAGATTTGCTGCGAGCAATAATATAAAGCGTAAATAATTATTATTTACAATTGCTATAGTGTAATCTTAGCTCTCGTGATGTAAATAATTATTATTATTGTTTATTTTCGGATGGCTTGTTTACTTCTTGCTTTATTGGAAAAAGTATCTCTGAAACAACTATGAAAGAAAATGAAGCTGAATTTCATGTCACGGAAACTGGAAAATTTTTTTAAAAAAAAATACTAATTAGGCTTCGTCATCTTGAGGCTATATCAAAACTGTACTCAAGAGACTTAGTGAAATAATAGAAACAAGCAACATAAAGCACTTGGTTTGTCCAAACGTCTCAGAAGAATTAAAGTTCTCAATGCAAATATGAAAGAAAATAATAAAAGAATATCTTATGGTTATTTCAAAAATTTCACATCTTTAACATTGGCACTTTAGTTGCAACTCCTTTGCAGAATTCTGATTCTAGCGCAACTTTGACTGAACAAGATAATGAAGTGAGATATAGATTAAACTTGACGACTTTACGTCAGATTGTCCAAGGCAAGTAAGAACAGCAATTAGTTTCTAAACAAAAGGTAAATCATCACGTATTTGAGACTTTCTGAGATGTTATCCAAGAGGTTACAGACATGGTAAAATTTATGTTCGTCTTGAAATATTATAATATTTTATTATTATGCTAACTATTACCAGCTTAAATCAGATTATTAAGAAATATTTTCCTCATGGATAATCCAGATGCTGGATATCTCGATCTTGGAAGATTTTGTCCAAAATCATAGCTCTAAGGAAAACTTTTACAAGAAACGTGTCAGTCTTGGTTGAGGCTGAATTCTTCTTTTTTTCTCATTTTAAAATCTATTTTATAGTTGTATTAAAAATATAGCGTGAAAAAAGTTTGAGTAAATAAAGAATTAAATTTTATAATAGCTAAAAACTTTTATTCTTTTTTTTGTTTGAAAGCTAAACTTTTCAAGAATTCAAAATTTTATTTTTATTCTTGCTTATTTAGCTTGATATTCAAATTTAAAAATATTTTACTGGGCCTCTGTATTTAAAAAAATATCTTTAAACTCAATGTAATCATTTCTCATATGAACGCCGGTGTCTCAGTTGCTCCTCCTCCTTGTATTGTCAATAAATCATTACTCTGATCTCTATCCATTATTATTTGAGTATTTGTTTTGAGCTTGATTCTTAATTACAATTAAATATTGTATGCTAAGACGTATTAGAGCAGTCCTATCTATACTTAGAAACCCTGATTGATTAGTTTGCGTAACGATTTTAACATAATTTCTTTATACATATACTCTTTCGGCATTGTCATTTATACATAGCGATCGGATGGTTTAGTAGTGTGCACGTGCAAGATGCTCTCACATTATACGATAATGACTATGTAAAGATCAAAAAACAATAAAAAACATTTATAAATACACATATAAAATATGATAGCGGTTAAAATAATAAATGTATGCGTAAACATATGAAGTTGAAACACTTTTCTTGTAAAATCAGCTAAAATTAATATCTAAATCTATGGTTTTCTGACAAGGCATATCTTCATTTTTTTCGATTTCGTGTGTTATAATAATATTAAAATCACTAATGAATCAAACAAATTGATAATATCAAATATAAATTTACCTGCCTAAATAAATATTTGATAAATCAATCTGAAATGTCGTTTTTACAAAAATAAATGTGCGTACCTGCATCAGTTGGGATTGATATTAATTTTGAAGTAAACATTCGACTCGTGTAAATTGCATTTGAGTGGATTTGTTTGTATTCGTAAGAATGCTTTTCTGTAATTTCATCTCCTCGTCAAGCTGTTTAAATTTTCTGTCTCTCTAGTTTAACGCACTCTTTGATTTCTTCTTCTGTTTAGGGTGTCCTAAAGAATTATAGCACTGAAAATGCAAAATATTCAGTAAACCGTAGTCATATCTCATAGATCTGATAAAGTAAGTTCCTCAGCAGTTGTCTTTACAGGAATAGGATCCCAAAATTTTTCAATAATGTTACAATATCCGGGAATATTATTTGGTATCGTAGGTCGTATTCCTTTATAAATGTCTGTATATCATGACTTCGTTCACCAGATGGTCGTTCGCTTGTTACAATCTCATACATAACCATTCCAAAGCTATAAATATCTGCAGTGTTGGTGAAGTTCTTTCCATTTAGCACCTCTGGACTCATATAAGGAAGTACTCCATAAATTTCTTGGTTAGATTTTTCTATATTTGTTGGAATGCTAAATTCAAAATCTGCAATTTTGAGGTTTATCAAACATTAATTTCCAGGATGAAAGTCATGATGTGCAAACTTTTCTTCGTGAATCTTTTAGATCATAGATAAATAAAAATAATTTTTGATACCCAAGTTAAGTTGTAATATGTTTACGGAGATCAGTAGTTATTCCATAACGATAACGATAACGATAATAATTATAACCGTAAAACTGCATTTAAGCCCAGTTTGAAATCTGATTGCATTAGAAGAAACATTCATTTTTTACCTCATTTCATCTAATAATGGCTGCTGCTTTATAAATTGTTCCAAATCCTCCTTTTGCATGATATTCAACGTTGATAAATCTTTCAAAAAGAATCTATTCGAATATATTTTCATATTTATAATTAATTTTGTTGCATTCTTTTATTAGATCGTCGATATCTTTATCTCCACTAGACAATTCATCGTTATAAATTTGTTTTTGATATTTGAAGTATTCAACGCACCGGTACTCATTTTTTTGGCAATCAATTAACTTTATCTTCGATTTCGTACCGTTACCATTACTTCGATAATTTCACTAATTCGAAAAAATTATGGCCAGTTGGCAAAGTTTTGTATGTTTCTACATGATGTTTTGTAGCACGTTTTTCTTCACAATAGACCGCATAATTGCAGCCCCTTCCCAAGACAGTCGATTGCATAATTTCAGCATGTAGCATATTTTTTACGCACAAATAGATCGCTCATTCTTCAAAACAAACGAACGCGTAACTAAGTTTTTTCTTTTACATAATTTTTGTGAAATTTTAGCATACTTTTCATTGAAGGCTTTTGGTCTAGATAAAAAATCGATTAGTTAATAGAATATAAAGCACACAATTTTCCTTTCTTCCTCCTTTAACTTACCCCAAATAATCAAAAACTCTTCTAATTTCCAGCCCAAACCTTCTATTTACCCCTTAACTGGCAGTAAAAAAAATTCAATTAATTTCACGAGTTTTTATTAAAAACGCACCATATTTAAGGTAAATACTACATATTTAATAAAATATAGCTTTCAATATTAATTCTTTCACCATTTTTTGCAATTACTAATTTTACCTCTCTTTCATACTATTTACTAGGTTAAGACAGGGTTTCATTGATTCTACCCCATGCACTCGTAATAGTATCCATAAAAAACTCTTTAGTAACCGGTTTTTTTTTCACTAATGCATTTATTAACCTTCTTTTCTACACGTTTCTTAGGATTTCCCATAAATTTTCGATCGGATTCAAGTCCAGGGAGTATGATGGCCAATCAAGGACCTCAGGACATCGATCATCAAGAAGAGCGATGGTTTATCCACAGCAGCTTTGGATCGTTAATAAAAAAGATCAAAATACTGAATCAAAATTTGAAGCAACTTTTCTTCCATATATCAACATTGCTAATACATTATCTGTAATAAATTCAATAATTTTATCATGAATATTAAAAGTATTTAAAATTAATTCTGACATGATTGCCAATTAAAAATCAATATAATGAAATCACAAGTCCCGATAAGCCTCTCAATTAATAATTGAAGTCCATATAACAGCCATCTTCCAGGAATTTTATTAAGTTCTTCTGTAATTTTGGATTATCAAAATATAGAGTGAGCGATTATAAACTCTCTTGGATAACGATAAAGGCAAATCATTAGTACATGTATCGAGTTAGGTAAAGATCTAAAAAAAGACTTTCGAATGATTTTATAAAACGACAATGTAATCTTGCCTTGCTAGATTATATAAAAAGACAAATGGACTTTCAAATCAGCGGAGGCTGGGGCTGGAGCTAATACAGTCTTTGTGTGTTCTATTGGTTAACTAAATCGGCTGCGCAGGGTTCAGATAATTCTGCTACGAATACAGTGATAAAAGACGAGATCAAAGCTTATGGCCGTATGTATATACACATTTTCTAACCAAGAATTACGATGATACATTCTAATTCTAAAGCAAGAAAAATTTTGCATTTAACTTTTTTTTAATCATGTCAATAAACTTGACGAATGCAATTAATTCAGCTGGTAGACAAAAAAAGCATTCGAGTTAATCAATTATTGGAGCGATTGCGTTAGTTTTATGTGGATGGTAAAGGGCCGAAATAAATTTGAACAGTACGTTAAAGTGTTTTAACGGGATCTAAAAAAAGATTTAAAGTTTGGTTATAAAAAGTTGAAGAAACTCCAAATCGATCTTGACATGTGTTTAAAGAAGAGTTTAAACTCGTATCGTTGTCAAATAGACCATCTTTTCGATAGTAGTCGTTTGAAGATTACATAGCCATGAATTTTTGATAAATGAAAGAAACTTGATATTCTAATTATCCTTACAGATATATTTAACTATAGCAGTTATTAAAAGATTTATATAAAAAGGAACTAAATATTGAATCCAGAATTACGACCCACAATCACTAGTCGTTTACATATTGTTAAATGCCTCTTTAACAGCCTGCACAGGAACAGTAGCTACCTTCACAAGATTATCTAGCATACTCGGGTACACGATTTGATCCCAAGCATTTACGATCGCATTATAAATCTCGCCAATCGTTTTTCCCCTTTCCACAACCAATCGAAAATATGGCTCGCTAATTTCCTCATCTAACTTGGTATTCACGGCGCGAAATTCCAAACGAACAGGTTCTGTGGCTGGATTGGGATGTGCAAGCGGGTTTATCGTTTCCAGAAAAGATTTTTGATGGATTGTGTGCGCTTCAGAGCTATAGCATGGAAGTAAGTCGACTACGACATCTGGGATTTTTATATGTGGTGCTTCATTTGGATCGTCGAACAATGAAGTTTGTATAATTATCTTGGAGTAATATTTTAACCATTCGAGAATCTCTTTTTTGAAGTATATAAGATTTTAGTCATTGAATGTTGTGATTAAGAGGATCAAAATTTCATGTTAAGATGATTTACCTGACTTTGTCCCTATTAATAGAAATCTTGAAGAATTAGTAACAGAAAGATTTATTACATCTGGCACATGTGACGGCTGCATTATCATTCCAGAAGTTATAGCCATTGAGCCAATATGCTCACCTAATGTAGATTTAGTAAATTTCATTATTATAAGATATTAAACAAAAATTTTCGTGTGTAAATAGTTACCAACAACGTATCCATATTTGAATACCATTTTGTTTGAGAATAAATTATTTTTGAAGTGTTGGAGAAAAAAACTAAGTTCAGTACTTGAGAATAAACTATTTTTGTAGTGTTGGAGAAAAAAAAACTACTTGTATTTATATAGTCCGTATTAGATGTAATAATGGGGTGACATACATAATGATTATGACATAATGGCAACGGTCATACATATCGATAAATTAATCAGAGAATTTAGAATACTACATGTATATATTTTCCTCCGAAGTTTTGATTGGACAATGGAAAATCTCACCGCTGATTGGACAAAATTAAATCATGAAACAATTTCCCCCGGAAAAGCTCTTCGAACAGTTCAAATATTGCGTAATCGATCAGCGATTGATTTTTCATTGTCCAATCAAAACTTTCTGGCTGAGGAAAACTATGCTGATTCGACTCCAAAACGATTTAGATTTAATTCAATCATGTGGGAGTCAAATCAGCAGTGAAAAACTCGGCACAGTATTTTGCCGAGACAGTAATCGTTATTCCCGAAGATATACATTAACGCCACGAAAATCACATTAGCTGACAAATGAAAATCTCTTGACCCTTTATGTTTGTATTCAAATTTGAAACGAGATCGCCGCACTTTTCATTTTAAGCATTTTAAGAATGAGCGTAAACGAATTCGAAAACAAAAAATTCCAGAATATATTCGCGCCAAGCAATCTTTGATAGAAATTCTAATTACACAAATATCTTATGTCGGATCCTGGAAGGAATCTAATTTAGTTACGCAAAAACAACGGACATACATGTTTGGTTATGTATGCAGGTGTCCAAACTTTCAATAGGAAATTAATGTCAATGACAGGGAAATTACTCTTTATATGCGTGTACAATATAATATAATGACGAAAAAAAGAAATCATTTAGGTTATACAAAAAACAATGGATTTAAGTAAAATGTTTATCGTATTCATAAATAACCTGAAAGAGAATTGATGCAATGCATTGCGAAAACAAAAATCTAGAACTTTTCTCAAAATTGCAATGCAAGTTCATAGAAAGGAGTGCGCAAACGCTGAAAAACGGAAAGGTATTATGTAGATCAATTTAATAAAAGCGGGACTCTTCCTTTTTGTTCTTTAATTTCCTCACATCTAACGACCATCGATCCCTTACGAAAGTCCGTCGACCTTTACGAACGTTCATCGTCACGAGATACAAAGTTCATTACACTCTTTTTTATATTTCCACATAAACCAACAATCTCTACCCCTTTTTTGACTCATTCACTAACAGCCGTACCCCTTTTAACAAAGACATTATATTTGAAATTTTAAAGTGCTTGCGTATCGACTACAAGTCTTTGCTTGCTTGTATTCTCACGTGCCGACTATGGGCTAGATCTGCTATTTGCTTTTATTGGGAAAATCCATTTGTTCACATGCATCCGATATTACTGGCTTCGAGTTACATTCGTTGTTTAGACGCGAGTAAATGTGCCCTATACAATTACACTTACTTTTGCAAAAATCTAAGTATTCAAAAGTTATATAATTGTATTAAAGAATACATGGAATATAATGGCACGCCAAAATGTGATTCTGGAGCTTCTGGAAAAGATCTGAATCAACGAAGTGTCGAAATTTGTCATTCCATACTACAGCATATTTTAAAAGACCAAACTAAGATAAAGATTTCTTTTGATTGGCATCAAATTGACTTTTGCAAACAATTCTGTGATGTGTACTTTAAAACAGAATCTAAAAGTTTATATCAAAATATCCAAAGACTCTCGCTCAATTACATTTACGACACTAAACTACTAGAAATGTTATCCTTAAATATCAAAACGCTCGAAATTTACGCCATTAGCAATTTTGAATCCAATAATATGTACTCTTTTATTTCTAAACAAAATAAGCTCAGAGAGTTTAAATTACATGGATACTTATACAGGCCATTGGTGGCTTTATCAAAACAGGCTAATTTTCTCCTTTCCATAGAATTAGTCTATATCGATTTCTGTGAAGCACCACGTGATTTATTAAAAGGATTAGCTTCGTGCCGCGAATTGATACAAATATCAATCAAATATTGCACATCCGCAGATGATGGTCTGTTAGAACCCTTAGCTTCTTCAAGGTTTCCCAACCTTAGAGATATTCACTTTGAAGAATCTACGAAAGCATGGGTTAAACTAATGAAAAATTTGATCAAAAACAACTCTGAAAAGATCGAGCACATTTATTACAAGCCTTCATCAGATGATCTTTCGATAATAAATGGCAGGGAAACAACTGACATTCTAAAAATTGTAAAAGAATATTGTCCATTAATTAAAAACTTAAGTGTGCCGGCAATCAGTCAGGATGATTTTGAGTCTTTCAAACGGTTTCTGGAAGATTCACCCCAAAATTTACAGAGTCTCGTTATATTTCTGAATAAACGTCACAAATATCCGATCCCGACCGCGCAACATATTCTTGAGGTTATTAATGTAGAATGAAACTTCAATTGACGATGTCAACTTTTTGATTATTTTTTTATATTTTATTTTGCTAACATAAAATTAACGTTTTATGTTTTAAATACAATTTTTCTTGATCTAAATTTCCCTTGCTAAAACTACCTGTCCTTTTGCTTTAAAGAATACCGTCATTTTTGAAACAGATGAATGGAAAACAAACCTTACATTGTTCTTGAAGGGTGTTTTCGTGCACATGTATCGCTATTTTTATTCTTTTTCTTTAGACAATTTTTTTTGTGACTATAAGAATCAGTTTGTTATTATTTTCACGAAAATTACAAGATTGATGATTAAGTAATAAATCTTGCAAGTCACAAAATCTTATTGCCGGTTCTTACTTAACGTTAAGTGCGTAAAATTGTGTGATATACAAAATATTGACTGTAGTATTATTACACGATTTCCTAAATGGAACTCTTAAGGTGGCTGATGTAAATAAAAAAAGTAATACCCCAATTTCTGGATGCTAAACTATTTGATATCGGGTATCGGTATATAAATCAACCATAGCATTACATTTGTCACGAGATATGGTAAACCGCAAAGATTATTAATCGACGATGATTACAAATTAATGGTGCTTTCAATTAGTAATGGTAAATGTTGAATGTGTATAAATGTATAAATTAGGACGAAAAATCAAAGACAATATCATTATTTTACCTTTAAATTAAGTCAGAATGTCTGCTTCGATTATATCAAACTCAAAAAGATTACCTGTATATTATATAAGTCATGGAGGTTAAATATGAAAGTCTATTTATACATCTTATCACTTTGTACATGTAACGTCTAATTTACAATTTTGGCAACTACGTACATGTTTATAGGGCCAACATTGGTAATCGATACCCACGAGAATCATCACAAATTCTTAAAGCAATTAGGTTCAAAAATTCGTAAGCAATTCAAACCTACCGCAATAGTTGTCGTCTCGGCTCATTGGCAAACTACGGATATAATTCGAGGTAAAAATCAAAGTATATGTTTTAAAGTTATCAGGTCAAAATTTTATAGGAACCAAACATTTACTATTGTTTTATAGTCAGCAGCTTTAAAGATGAGACGCCATTAATTTATGATTTTTATGGATTTCCTGATATCATGTATCAGCAAAAATATCAAAATAAAGGATCCCCGGAATTGGCTTCGAAAATTGTTGATTTGCTAACAGAGGTAAAAATTTTATTTTCTTTTAATAGTTCTCTTATAGCAAAACTTAATATTATATTTATTCTTAGTCGAAAATAGATGCAGTTAAAGATGAAACACGAGGATTTGATCATGGTGTTTGGGTCGTTCTTAAACTTCTTTTTCCAGAACCGGGCGACGTACCAATAGTTCAAGTATCATTGAAACGTGACGCTTCTTTTGAATTTCATATAAAAGTTGGTAAAGCCCTTGAATCTCTAAGGTAAATTCTGTCGATATTCATTTATTTGTTACAGTTGCACCTCTCTATAAGAACACTTTATATCTTTAACTAGATTTTCTGGTCCAACTTTGTTCTTTCTTATAGAGAGGTGCGACTGTATATTCAATCATACCTTTTTCTTTAATAAAAATTAATAATATTATTAGGGAAGAAGGCATTCTTCTAATTGGCTCTGGCTCGTTAGTCCATAATCTTCGCGATTTTTTTTCCGATTCGAATTCACCAAATATGCTGCCGAAACAATACGCTACAACTTTCGATAAAGATGTCACCAACATAGTAAAAAATTTTCTTGGAAAGGAACGTGAAAACAAATTGATTGACTTGAAAAACCACCGCTTCTTGAAAGAAGCACATCCGACTACCGAGCATTTGGTGCCGTTACATGTTATTGCTGGTGCTGCTAGTGAAGAAAAAGGAGAAAAGATTTTTCATGAAATTTTTAGCGGGATGAGTTCTGGTGCTTTTAGCTGGGGAGAAAGCAAAAATGATGAGGTTTTAAGAGACGAATTGTAGATTCACCGAATATGATACATGTATTTATTTACAAACAGTCAAATGCACTCTACACTAGTTCCGTCCGTCCCATACTTATAAAATTTATCTCTATTCTCTAAATGCACATTTTATCATGGTCCGCAGAGGTTGCATTTAGGAAAGTTGACCCTATTTGTTTAATTTATAAACATAAACTTTATTTTTGAAATGCTTGACAGGTAATTCACATTAAAATAGATTACATATTTTTCTCAAAAATTATAGATTTCTCGATTTGAGAGAAAACACTACGTTCCAAAATAATACTTTTTTTGCTACGAAACGAAGAAAAAAACAACATCGAATACATGTGGCTTCAACGAGCAGCCAAAATCCACGCGAAATCTTTGCTCGGAATGTGTTATTATTAGTTTAATTCTCTAATGTAATGCACAGACAACTGATTCAAATACATATACATGTATATAATAATAACTTAACTACAGTTCTTTAGAATATCCTAAACGCATGAAGAAATTAAACTAAATAAGCAGAAATGAAAGAACTAGATGAAATTGCAAAAAATATTTCTACGAATACATGTAATCATGTCAAATACATTGATTTCCAAAATAGGGAAAGGTATTAACCACTATTTTATACATATACATGTACTTTAAATTTTATTAATCTAAAGGCAAACTTTTTGTGTTTTATTATTAAAAGTGAGAATTTAGAAGAACAATAATTTTTGTTTATATATATCAAAAATAATTAATTATATATGTATTAATATAATAAGTAAAAGCTATCAAATATAATTTGAAAAATTCCTATAATTAATAAAAAATTTATAATTTATAATAATTATTATAAAAATTTAATTTTATAATTTTTAATTAAATTTACTTATTTGAAAAATAGGATAAAACTAATATTTGAATTTTCTAAAATAAAATATTCATAATTAGAAAAATTTAAATAAAATTAATATTCAAATGTTTTAAAATTTATTTTAGTTAATTAATAAAATTCAGAGTACTTAATATAAATCAGATTTAAAAAAAAACTAGATATTAATTACTTAAAATTTCAAAATTTATTTTAGATTAACATTTTAAACTAAGAAAATTTAAATTTTAAAAAATTTCAAATTCTTAATATAAATACTTTAACTTATTTATAAAATAAGAAATTAATTTTATTTTTGATTTTACAAGAGAAGAGTAATTTTTTAGCTAAAGTTAATTTAATATAATAAAAAAGTCAAATATATTTATAGAATTAATTAATAAATTAAATTATTAATTTAGATAAAAAATAATATAGATATATTTTAAAAAAATCAAATAATTTTTTAATAATATTATTAATAAAAAGTAATAATACCAGTAATTAATAATAATATTCTTAATTAAATATTATATAATTTAATAATTAATTCAAAATTATCATTTTTATTACTATTATAATTCAATACAAAAGATTTATATCTTAATATAAAAATTGATAATTACTTTTAATAAAAATTATACAAATTTTAATCAATCTTATAATTTTTTATATTAAATAAAAAATGATCTAAATTAATTTTTTATATAATTTTAATTATTTTAATTTAATAATAAATAAAAAGTAATACTTTATTAAAATAAAATTATTTTTTTAAAAAAAAATATTTTAAATATTATTATTATTAGTTTATAAATTAGAGCTTTAACTTATACAAGCAGATTAACTTAAATTTGATAAATATATATTTTAAATTTTATAAAAATTAAATTAATAGTTATAAAGAAATTATAATTCAAGTTTAATAATTAAATTATTTATTTATATTAATTTTAAATAAATTTATATAGTAAATTTTAAGAAATAATAATTTAAAAAAGTTATTAATAGTAAAAATTTTTATAAAAGATATATAATAAAAATTTTTATATTTAAATAAATTCTAATATTTAATAATTAATTAAATAAAACAGAATTAAAATTTTATTTTGAAAAATAATTTATTAATATTTATCTGAAATATAAAGTTTTTATATTAAATCATATTAATAATTAAAAAATAAATATAATTGAATTATAATTTATTTTTTTATAATTATAATTATAATTATAATTTTTAATTATAGTTATAATAAGTATTTTTAATAAAAAATTATTTAAAAAAAGAAATTATAAAAGTAAAATTATTAAAAAAATAATATAAAAATATAAAAATAAAGAATAATATTTTAAATTAATCTCAAATTAAATAATCTAATTAATCAAAATCTTAATTTTAACTAATTAAATTGCTTAATTTAAGATTAATTTAAAATATTATAATATATAATATTTAAAATTATTAAATATTTATATTTTATAAATTATAATCTGATCTTATTATTATTAATATTATAAAACTAAATAATTTGATTAATATATATGAAAGTTAATAATTACAAGAAATAGAATTAGAGTTAGAATTTAATAAATTATATATTTAATATTTCATATTAATATATAATAATAAATATATTAATTTATATTATTATTAGTCTTAATCTATATTATTATTAGTTTGTATTATTATTGATTTATATTATTAGTCTGTATTATTATTTAATAAGTCATAAGTTTATTAAAAGATTTTTTTGAAGTTTTTAGCTTATATATATATAATTTTTTTATATTTCTCTTTAGTCTGCTTATTAAAGCTTTTCAAATAAATCTTTTTTTTATTGAGAAGCTTATGTTATTTTCTTAGTAAAAAAATCAGTTACTTTTCTTTATTATTTTAATTAGAATATATTTATTTAAATATATTATAATAAACTTCATAATCCTAACAAGTCTTATTCTTTTATAAATTTCAGATCCTGTTATTTTATATATAATAAAAATAATTTATACTACTTTAAAGTAATAAAATATAGAATTTTCTCAATCTTAATCTCATTATTTTTATTACTACTATGATCAGATAATTAAAGAATCTCTTTTATAATAGCTTTTTTATCTATAATAATCTCTTTTATTTTAATAATATCATTAAGATAAATATAATTATAAGCTATTATTACTTATATACTAGCAAGAATATTAAAAATAAGTTATTTAATATTAATTTCTGGTCTTGTATTTTTATTATATTATATATCTAAATTCAGCTAATCCTATTTAATTAATAATACTATTTTAGTTTTCTATCAATAATTAATAATTATTTGAGAGATCATATTTTTCTATATTTCTACACTAAAATTAATTATTTCTTTAATATTAAAATAAGATATTTTATTTCTAGTATCTATAGTATCCAAAATACTTTAAAGATATAATTTTTAATAATAAACTTTAAATAAGTTAATTATTCTAGCATTGTACAATTATAAATAAAATGTAGTATTAGATAATAAAAAATAAACTTTAATATATTTTAACTTAAGATTTTTTTTCTGATTAAATTAGTTAGTAATATTTAAAAACTTTATCTATCATCCAAAAATATTACTAATTATTCATATTTTTTTGTTAATTTCATACTTGATACTAAGATTCTCCTTCTAAATATTCTTAAAATATTAAAGTTTTGTTAACTTTTCTATAATAAGTGATTTAAATTTATTTATACTATTATATTTATATATAATAAAATAATTATTTATTTCTTATCTTTCTTTTTTTCTTTAACCAGTCTTGTTATAAGTATTTGATTAGATATTATTTGAAAAAAAAATAGTTTTATTAATATTATAAATATCTTTTAGTCTATATTATAAAAGTAATTTAACTAATTATTATCTTTATTTAAAAAGATTTTTAATTGATATACTCTTTAATTCTTTATAATATTACTATAATAACATAAATTTCTTTAATTTTATAATTTTTTGAGCTTGAAAAATGTAACTAATTAATTAATCTATAGAAAATATATAATTTAGAATAATATAATTAGTATATTAATTATAGATTTAATTATGATTTAATAATATTTTTGCAATATTTATATAATATTTTTATAACACTTCAAGATCATCAATGAATAATTAGCTCTAAAATTAATAATAGTTCACAAACAGTTTAATAACAGTTCAGAAATACTTTAAAAATGATTCAGTAATAAATTTCATTTATTTTTATTATTATCTTTTTCTTTTTAGAATATCTATCTTATTTTTTTATTTTATTTTATTATTTGTATTATTTTATAACTTATCACATATTTCTTATCTCTTTATTTTACTTGTTTATTTATTGATCTTTTGTCTCAAGTTTTGTAATTATAATTTAGAATAGCAAATAAGTTTAGATAGAAACTTATAAAATCTTAAAAATATATAAATATCTTTATTCTAAGATCTAAAATAAATGTACTTGAATAGTAATAATTCAATTATTCTTTAAAAATACTTGAATTATACTTATCTTGTAATTTTTCTTTGATCTTTGCTTGATATCTTATTTTTATTTACCTTTTCTATTATAATAAATTATATTCTGATTATTTACAAGTTTTTCTTACCTAAAAAACTTAGGTAATGGATATCTTTCACTTAAAATAAGCCAAGTATATTTATTTAATTTAGAAGATTCTTGTAAGTTTTCTTATATATAAAAGCTTAGTTTAGTATTTGTTACTTTTATTTTTGTATTTATTGCATTTGACATTTGTTATCTTAGTTTTTAGCATTTATTGCTTAGTTTTTGATACTATCTCTTAGTTTAGTATTCATGATCACAACTTGATTTTTATATTTTTGTTTTACTTCATTTTTGCCTTGTATTAATATAATACTTGTAAGTATTGACACTAGAAAATCTTTAGAATAATTATAATTCTCTTTATCTTTATAAATAATTCAGTTTTTGCTCTTAAAACTTATTATAAACTATATTCATAATAAAACTTATCTTTCAGAATATAGTTTATAATATTTAGTTTCTTCTCTATGGATCTTATCTATTCAGAGATCCCATTCAATTCATTTTTATTATTTTTATTATTTTTATTTATTATTTATTTTATATTTTTAAGAATTAGCTACTCTTAAAGTATTAGTTACCTAAATAATTTATTAGTTTATGAATATATATTACTCTTTTATTAGACTTTTAATTGATCTATATCTTAGTAAACATAATAGAGAAGACTCTTGGAAATTCTCATCTTATATTAAACTATGTAACTATTGCTCTTACTATTTTCCTCTAAATGAAAATTCAGATAGAAGATTTATAAATTTTCTTATCTGGACTCAAGATTATTAGAGATCTCATATAACAAACTCTTATAAGAACTTTTTAATAATATAGTACAGCAAAATCTTATATCAAATTAATTTTAAAGAGAAATTATTAAGTTACTTAATATTTTTATATTTGAAAGTAAAATTATAGTTAAATAACAAACCTATCTAGTTAATAATATTCTTCTTATTCTTGAAGTGACAGATAATTTTGAAACTTCCTCAACTAATCAACTAACAGAATCAGAATATGAAAGTAGTAATTCAGAAGATTCAGAAGAATCAATAATTATAATTGAACAAATCTAATTTTAGAAATTATAATCAAAAGAAGAAATAACTATATCAAATAGAATAGATAGTCTTATTCAAGCTTTTAAAGAATTAACTTGATCTATAAAGATCTAAAAAATGAAGAAGATTCTTATCCTAATTCATAAATTTAAAAATAATGATCAAGATCCAGTTGAATAGTTATATGTTTTCAAAATAGCTATCAAAGCCAATGAAATTACTAATAACAGAAAGATCAAAATAGTAAGAGAATATCAAGAAAGATCAGCTGCTATCTGGTTTGACTAATGATCTATAAATAATAATCTCAAATTAAATAATTAGAAAAATAAAGAACATGATGATCATGATTTTACTCACTAATTTATTCTTAAATTTTATTCATCTCATAAGATATAATAATAACAGAATAAATTAGAATCATTAAAGCAAATTGGAATTATAAAAGAATATACAAATCAATTTATAAAACTGAGAAATAAAGTAGATTCAAAGAGTAAATATTTAGAAAAATATAAGATTTGAATTTTCAAGAAAAAACTCAAATCTGAAATTCAAAAATAAGTTAACTTAAATATTGAAGATAATATGAAAAGCATTATTAAAATTATCAAGAATATAGAAAAAGCTGATTCAGATCCTTTGAAATAGACTTATCATCAAACTCAAGCTCAATTAACTGCTGAATAGAATACTTTTATCAAGATCTTGCAAGATCTGACCAGTAGATTAGATCATGTAGAATCTGATAGAAGGTATAATAATAATAATAATAATAATAATAATAGTAATTAGTAATAAAATCAGTCAAAAGACAGATTTTCTATTATTTGCTATAGTTATGGAAGAAAAGGATATGTCAATAGAGTTTGTTTAAATAACTCTCAACCTGTAAGATTATTTTGTTAATGTTTGTAAACAAGATAAAATGTGATATGAATAAGTTTTAATTTTATAACTTATGATTGTTTTTATTATTTAAAAGTAT